>JAVQJF010082391.1:0-37922 GCA_036023855.1 Gadopsis marmoratus | reverse complement strand
TATATATATATATATATATATATATATATAGGTATATTTGTTGGTGAGAAAAACCACCAATATATTTATCATATTATGATTATAATAATTTTGCAATAAGCTCAGTGTGTCCTAATCACTGTTACAAGACCAAACAAACCAGGAGTGGCTCACTTTTTATTATACGAATGACACCATATTGTTTTGGAGTTTCATTATATTGACCTTATTGTGCCATTGTGCTTGTTCTGACACCATGATAATGCCTGAATACAGCGGGAATTATGCTCTGTATAAATAGATCCCATAGTCAAGGATCGCTTCAATTATCCCTCTACACATTGACAACATGAACAGAATAAAAACTAAAGCCTTAGTCCAAGTCCAAGCTGGTCTCAAAGCGCTCTTCAAACATTGTTTTGGCTATTGTTAGAGGGGCAGAGGAACATCAGTAGCATCAATGGCAATAGAGAGAAGAAATACATTCATATGATACATTAACCCCTTTTATACAATCATAGCATTAACTGATATAAAAGCTAAAGAAAAGTAAATAAAAACTATATTTATGGCTAATTGTAAACTATATTTGGAATGTTTTTTTTGTTACTTAACTACTAACTACAAATATGTTTGTCTTGTCTCTTTAATATATAATTCTTATGTTTCAACCCTGATGATGTTCAGTTCTAAATATCTTTAAAAAGTGTTTACAGCTATTTTCTATCATATTAAACTGCACATATTATTACAGCGCAGGGCTTCCTGCCCATTCGTACCATTAATCAACAAATTTTCTCAATATTGCTGCTCCCAATTTTTACGCTCGGTGGAGAAAATGAATCGGATCATTTAGCCTCATCAATCAATTTTGTAATTGATGTCTTAATCGTTATACAGTTAATTGAGCACCTTGATTGTTGCCTGTCATTGTTCAAAGTACTCCGATACATCGCCCAGCAAGTGGCCTGCAACGGTTTTTGGGAAATAGAAGAAAGGATGTGAATTTTGTTGCCATACAATTTTTTTTTAGATTAATATCGATCTTTATTTAATAAACACTACGAAAACTAAAAGGTGTTTTTGAAATTTGTTTTTCTTATAAAATTGCAGCTATTTTGAAAAGGTAACTCAAAAATAATGGTATAATGATTTTGTGGTAAGGGCATGTGAGGTTTTCATCAGCGTAATTGTCATCCATCCATCTTTTGTTGCACAGTGAGTTGATAACAGCATGAAAAATGACTCATGGCTGTAATGAGTGTCCCACCTCTGAGTTGTAACCACGTTAACAGCCCGCCGTGGAACAGCAATTCCCCATTTATTCCACTTCACTGTCTTTTCACCACCTCATATACCCTCTTACCACATTTCCACGTAACAAATGCCCCCTTCTTAATGCAAGCAGCCCTGACATTAGCTGAACAGCGAAGGCGCCTGTAGGCTGCGGAGACCACCGGCTCTCACATAGACAGACGCTGATCTCCTCTAGCAGGGGATAGGTGTAGGATAGCAACTAGGGTTCGGGGAGGGTGGGGTGGTGGAGTCCTTAATTGAGTTACAGAATACTTTAATTACCACTGTTTCCCACATTCCTGCTCTTAACGCCTCACACACAATATGGGCCACTAAGGGGGGAAAAAAACCCACCCAGTTCCAGCCCCGGAGTGCAGCTGCGAAGCAATTATCATCAAGCACCCCTGCATCTGTGTACAAACAATCCCACAGCTGCTGGCATTGATACTGTATATGCAGAGAAGAGCAGAGAACGCCCAGGTTGACCCCAGGGCTCCAGTATCGCCTCCAAGACCATGACCTGCTCATCTGGGAGGTATTTGTGACACCTATGAACACACGACATGTTTACAGTTTCAAATGAGCTGTCACATAATGTTTACCACAGTGTGTGCTCTTTGTTCATACTAGAACATTGTCTAAATGTTTGTATCATTATGAAAGATAATGAAATAGAAATCATTAGGTGCCTACTGTGGCACACGACTCAAGTGTAAATTCCCACCTGCCCTGCCCTGAATATTCTGTAGTGTAATTTGGCACCTCCACGAAACAAGTTACCAGAGAAGGACATACAGCCACAAAAGCTTTAAAGCAATCTTGCTCCTTCTTGCCCTTTAACCCCTTAACATACAGCTTCCCTTCTTTTTTCCTCCTTAGAAGCTTTAAGGTTGAAAACACAACCTTTGGCAGTATCACATATATTCTAAGGGTATCCGCGGTGTATTTAATAAGTATTAAAGGGTATTAAATCAGTTTGGCAATAATTAAGAGCCTTGAAAAGTATTAAAACGTCTTAATTGCATTTTACGAGATTTTATTTTTTGGAACATAGATTCAGACAAACGGTCTAGGCCTATATGATTTAATATCATTTATGGCCATTGTTGGATTTCTTAGGCCAAATAGAAATGTTTGTTAATAAAACTTTTTTGTTAATGGGAGAACTGAATTATGTCAAACTAAGTCTGTTTTGCAATCCCAAAATAAATGTACTGGTATAGTACTATATATTAAAAAAAAACAGATAACCAGTTACAGCTTGTGATGCTGTACTATATATATTGAAACGGTCTGAAAAAGGTCTGGAATGTAACTTCAGGATTCCTGAATATACTCTGATTCTGTGTTTCAGTTTTTCATTGAAGCTATATTTTGTTTACAAACTCAAGGCTCCACGTTTATTTTTTTTAAGGCTGCACCTTTTATCAAATAGAATTAGTCTAGATGTTTTGTGCATCATTTTACCCATTTCCCAGAAATTCAGCCTGACATATTTGCCATCTTTGAAAACTTCATTTTGAATTTAAACACTTTAATTTAAACATTTAAAACAAAATTTAAACACTGTTCAGCTGCACAGAATGAGTTGTAAAGGCAGAACCAACCGCACGTCAGGAAAGTTTAAGATATCTAGAAAAATTACTACATGTAATACTGTATCCATCCACATGTATGGACCTGGAGCTCTGCAAACATATTAAAATATATGTAATCGTTGCTTTTAAAATATATATATGTGTGTGTATGTATGTGTTTGAAATCAATGTTGGCATATGTGTGTGGAAGTGGGCTTAATGTGTGTGACTAAAAATGTGAGTGGGCTAGTGAGAGTGAGTGGACCTATTTGTGAGAGCAGCGTGACTGAGAGGGCCACTGTGGGATAGCGGGGAGATGGAGGATGACTTTATGACACTGAGGGGACAGCATCAGGGGCAGAAACAGAGAGGGCCTGGCGGTCGTGGAGGTGGTGCAGGGAGAGGGGCAGCCCTAGCTGTCAGCTCTGAGGGGTTGCTGGAAGACTCAGCGGGAGCCCAGCTTGGCCCCCAGGATGCCTTGTCACCACGGCGAGGCCCTGGAATGCACCGACACACAATGAGCTCCTGGGGCTCAGAGGGCACTCCGATTTGATAACCACATTAAAGTCCTAGCAACATCTGTTGGGGTGCAAGAGAAAGGCCTACTGGCAGGCTTTAACCCCCCCCCCCCACGAAACTAGGATCATTAACCCTCAGCCCTATGAGAGAAGGGGGACAACAGCCCTCTATTTGTCAGCCGCCCTGCACAGGGCTGCGGGGGCTAATATTTTACCAAAAACAGCGTGAGAAGAGAAGCGGCCCTGGGCACCATGGAGAGAGCTCCTTCACACTTTACACACACATCAGCAGGAAAGTCGTCTGTTTTACTTTATGGAACTCACAAAATAACATTTGCATAGCCTCCAAAGTAGAAGCCTTCTTAACGTGTTGCTGATTTATATGATATTCATCAAACAGCTGCACTTTCACTTACTTTAGTTGCACTATGCACATAATTCATGAACCATTCAAACTAATCTTGTTCCTTTGGTGAAATGATTGCCAAACATCTTAGCAAATATTAAATAAATAGAAAAGGGCAAATGGACATCATCTTAATGTCATATGTAATACATCAACATACACAAAGACATGTGGGTATTATTGTCCCCTCTGATTTGTTAATGTGTGGTTAGAGACGAGGGGGCGAAGTTGATCGAGGATGAAGAAATAACAGGTGTCCTGTCACAAAGACACGTCTCAGGCTCTAGGATGCTCTGGTGCTTCGTGGATCAGTGCCAAGCCTCATCCACCTCCACAGGTTTCAAAGTGAAGGCCACCTCTCTGTAATGAATAATTAAGGAAACAAAAGGCCCGGAGGGGGTGAGAGGGTGGAAAAGGAGGGGGAATCTGTGGAGGGCCTAATGCAACTGGGCCAGATGCAGCGAGAAGCGCTGAGGTTTTTGCCCCTGCTCTTCATAGAAAACATCATCCTAAATTTATTCCCTGGAGATGAGGGCCTGCAGGAGGTGCCCCCAATGCACAGGGTCCTCAAGTGCCTCCACACAAGTAATCCCATTCACTGCAGCTCATTACATGGGCAATTAAGTGCTGGGTGGAGGAGCGGGGTGGGGTGGGGTGGGTGATGGCGAAGAAGTGTGTACGTGCATGTGTGTGTGTGTGTGTAAGTGTATGGAGGGGTAACGGAGGCCCATCACTGGGTTTTAAGGATTGAAACCCCCACCAATCCAATTCCCCTTCACCCAGCTTCTCCCTCGCTTGCCGAGCCACCCCCTCCCAGCTCCTTCACCTGGGCTGAGTCTCTGTGGACACCTGCCTCTCCTAATGAAGATCCATGGCTTCATTTCCATTTCTGGAGTCATATCAGAGACTGCCAAGCACAAAACGGGCCTGTTTCCTCTGAGGCCTGGAGAGCCGGATAGAATGACACGGCTAAGTGCTCTGGCAGAGCAGGGCAGCTGCGGAGCCTGAAAATGGGATTTGGTTGGGGGTTCTGAAGTGGGGGGCTCGGCTGGAGAGGACCTGATGTTTGGATTGGCCACAATGGCAGCCGTGTGCTACCTCAGCAGCTTCTCGGCACTAATGAGGCTTTCTGCAGAGATGGAGGAGGAGAGGAGAGGGCATGAGGAGGTGGAGAAGAGGAGAACAGACGAGTGTACCACTACACACCTACCTCACACACCATTCTCACCTCCTCTGCTGATGACAGCTACGCTCACTCTCGAAGTTACACACCAAAGATCTTGTATAAAACAGTGACACATTCATGTTCATTCATGTTCATTACACACAAGCACAGGTGTCAAGATATAACCACCTTTGGGTTACTTGATTTTTCCACAAAACATTTAACAAAACATTATTCACAGCATAATTTGCTCTATAATTGTTTAAGCTGTTGTCCTGTGTAGCTGCCGCGCACTATAAAAGCGTTTTAGTAAAGCGATAACTAAAATATATCAAAACAGTTGAAAAAAGTTTAGCTTACGACAGGTATACGTTCAAACCCTATCAGGTACATCTTCATTATGGCAGAAACGTTATATCCAAGTCTCAAAATGAGATGATTAAAAATTTTTATTTAAAAAAATACAATTGGTCAATACCAGCCCTGAGTTATCCCCCACCCTACCCCCTGTGCAGCGAGCGTGTGTGTGTCTTTCAATACAGTGGTCGAGGCTGCACTTGTTAACATGTTCTAGCTCACTGACTCCTCTCAGCACCCCTGGGGGGCAGAGGCTCCGAGCTGAGCCAGGTGAGGAAGAGGAAGAGGAAGAGGAAGAGAGAAGGAAAACAAACAAGGTAACACCTCAGCCATATCACAGCTGCCTGCTCCAGTGACAGACCTGAAAGAAGTCCTGCCGAGTTGCCTCAGCTCATTTTATTCAGTCAACAAAGAATCTTGAAACATTTTTAAAGTGGTACCGGGACAATGCTGGACATAATGTTCACGGTGGGAATAATATTTTACTTATTTGCAGGAAGCAAATTCCGAACAGTCAGTTTCAACACACAGTTTCTGACGAGACGAAGGCAAAAAAACACGTCTAAGTGCATCTGGCAGAATACTGCAAATGAAGAGCAAGTCTGCTGTAGCAACCATGTAAAAAGAAAAATAGGTCAGAGTATGAGGTATAAAGGTGAACTGTTTGTGTGTGTGTGTGTGTGTGTGTGTGTGTGTGTAGGGGTGGAGCCTGAAGGGGAGGGGAGGTGAGGATTGTGTATGGTGTTATTTTGCGGGCCTCCTCTGCACTCACCTGGAACAGAGCACTTCCCTTCCCTGAGTCTTATCAGTTCCCAGAGGAAATACCTGCTGCAGGTAAACACGACCCTTCGACCCCTCAGCCATCCACTCTGCCCCAATCTCAACGGTCCCTGTCCTGGAGCCTGTCTCTGTCTAAATCCAAGTATTAGCTCTGCCACAAGCCTGAACACCCAGCTCCGAGCCGCACCTCTGCACACAGCCCTTAGCCTGCGTTCAGACCAGGTCTTCAGACAACCCCTTTGGCCCCTGCCCCAACCACCTTAGATGTTGTTCTTCATGCACCAGCGAGGAAACCTTTATCCCCTCCACCCCCTCCTCCTTCTCCATCCCCTCATCCCTCTGTCTCAAATTTAATCTTATCTACATATCACCAGGTGTAACCAAATATCCCTCTTTATCAACTAAGGTGTCTTCAGCTCTGTTTTGCATTGTCACAGGAGTGATTTATTCAGGGGTATACTGAATATAAATAATATGTCAGTAGGATTGTGCGCTATTTGCGATGGAAGTTAGCTTCATTAGAGTATGAGAAGTATGATGAATTTTCAAAGTGATCAAATTAAAGAATGATTGTAATTAAAATGGAGACGTAGTCTACTTTTAATGACTTTGGAGTGTCATTAATTCTTCTGCAGTATCTATAACAGAGTTTCTAATAAATGTGGGGGTGGTGATTTATTTTTAATTACTTCCTTAAGAATTTTGAAATAAGAGTTTTCCTATGAAATATGACATTGCAAGTGATCATAGTGGAGCAAATGCCACACCCAACTTGTTTTACAGATGACATATGCACATGCTCATGGACTTGGGCACCCATGTGAATGCACACATGAATATGCATACATGCATTTTACAGACATGGTTGTAGTCACTGAAATCTTACGCAGATTGACGAAAAATGGCAGAATAATTATGATTTGCTGAATAACCTCCCCTTTGTTATACACAAAAAAGAAATGCAGCAAGTAAAATGTGCAGAATACATCACACCAGATAGAGGAAGTCTTAGCGGTGTGTGTTTGAACTTGTTCTCCCAGTCCTGTTGTGGTACTGCTGGGAAGATGAGGAGGAAGGCGGGAGAGGCACTGCTGATACTCCCAGAAAGGGGACTGTCTCCCAAGGGACAGCTGTCCCTGTTAGAAGGAGGCTAAATTCCCACAATCCCCTGTCTGGCTCCAGGACAGAAGCCACAGGCCACTGCCGGTCTGGCCCATCGTGGTCCCCCCTCCCACTCCAACACCCCATCCCACCCCCCTACCTCCTCACCACTACCTCCACAGGGTCAGGGTTACTCTCTCACCCCTGGGCCACCTACATCTCCCCCTCTCGCAATCCCCCCGCCCCTCCTCCACTGTCACCTGAGCCACACAGGTAAATGCTTGACTTTGTTTGATGGATGCGGTTTCCCACAGCGACAGTGATGTACGCAGGGCCAGAAACCCCTCCTTCTCCTCCTGGTGGCGTCTGAGGCTGGAGTGGTGATTTTCTGCTGATAACCTCCTTGGCACACCCCTTCTCGGCTGGGGTGAGGGAAACTGGAGAGGACAAGACATCCTGTGTGACACACCTGAGTGTATGCCTCATCAGGCTAAAACAAAGAGGGCTCCATTCTAAAAGCAGCCCATTAGACATTTGCACACATCAAAATAACATACTTAGTGCTCGAATGTGAACGTGATATGGCTGTGTAATGAATAGGTATATATTTTATGTGCACATGTACGAGTGTGCAGATGTCTGTTGCGGACATGTTCCCATATATGAAGTCATAATATCTATGTATAAACGGATTTAGATTTAAGTTTACTGCTGGCACACAACTATATTACAATGTTCCTAAACCACACCTTAATTAGCAAAAAATTATGTTTTTGTTCTTTATCAGTGACAACCCCTCCCTCTGTCTCCTCCTCTCTCCTCCCCATTATTAGCAGATAGCGGTACATTAGAGATAGGCAGGACAATGGCCCGGGTGAAGGCCTGGATCACAGTTGTTTCTTATCTCTCACCTCATCTGCAGCCTGTGGTGTCTCTGTCAGAGGATGTTGTTAAACCAAGTCAAACACTCAAACATCCTGTGGCATCACCCTGCCTATATAGCCCACAGTCCCACATCCCTGCCACACACACACACACATGCCTCTCCTTTATAGCCGTTCACACTTGGCTGGGGCCTGGCCACTGTGGACGGGTCACAGGATGCTGTTTGCTGAGATGAGGAGATGGATGAGGAGATGGATTTCTTTTAAGTTAAACCAAATACCAAATTATATAAAAGCAAGAGGATAGTTTTCATGATGAAATGAGTAAGCAAAAGTGTAAACAAAAAGCAAGATTGCCTCAGAACGGACAGAATTTCAAATAATCCAATTAATGAACTGGCCAAATTAAAACGATGACCAACTAAATTCAGAGTATATTTCCGAGGGTGGCTCTTTTGACCAACTTTCATCAGCAGTCACCCTCAAAATGCTTACATGATTACACTCACACACATACACTCACACTCACACTACACACACACATACATCTCCTCTGTGAAGGAAGGTAGCCCCGCTGCAGGCAGGTTAATATCAGGAGCACTTGACAACAATGGTGTGTTATGAGGTGCTGCAGCGGTAATAAGGTCTTTGTTGGGACTTTAGAGCACAGCCACATCACATCATTACTCATCCTGGGAGACCAGTTGCCAGTCGGCATGGCAACCGGGACTTGGTTGAAGCCAGAAGCAAGACCAGAATCTCAATGCCCGGAGGCAGAACACACACACAAAGAATGTTCTAGTGGAAGGAAAAAGTTTACAAGTGGCCATGGTGACCCCAGACCGCTGCCTCCGAGATGGGATAGAGTTGATCTAAAACCCAACAAATTAAAGAAAATATCTTTACAGGAAATTCTACCTTAATATGGGAAGTGTGAAATAAGTTGCTCACTGAATTGCAGATCAAAATTCACAGCACGATTAAATTTTAATCTTATGTTTACATACATCTACATATTTCACATTTTCCAACATTTTATCCGGCAAAATAAGCTTCCGATGAATGGATTAGCCAGCCGAACAGGAAATGGATTCAATTCAGTCCCCTTCCATTTCCATCTGCACCCATGTCGAGTGTGTGAATGGACAGATTAGGAGTGGGCAGTGCAGCCAGTGGAGGTATGCAGCGGTGTAAGAGTTTTATCCTGCAGGTTGTTGGGTGTGTTGGGTCAGTGTGGAGCGGTCAGCAGCTGCTGCCTGGCCTAGGTCCCACAGTTCCCAGGCTGGGGGGATTGACAGGCCAGTAATAAAATCAGGCGCCCTGGTTGGGCTGTGTGCGGCCCATTGTTCCCCCAGCAAGGCCCGCGGCTGCTGTTTACTTTCTCCCATATGCATTATTCAACGGCACAGGAGCTCACGGAGAAAGGGGCCCCATTCAGGGATCCTCTTGCCCTTGTTTTGTTTTGCTAATTTTCAATTAAAATAAACCATCTCTTGCCAGTGCCATGGCTGAGTGGGGAAGGAGAGAGGGACACTGTCCCTGCCATTTGGGCCATCTGAGGAGATTAGACCAAATGTATAAATGAGAATAAATTGGGATGTATCATTTATACGGTCAGTGATATGTTTTTCTATTGTAGGATTTAAATAGAGACAATGAACGGGGTTGATGTTTCAGCTGAGAGCATATGCTGGCTGTTATTGTTGTTGAACATGTCCCCAAGCATGACCTCATTTTTTAAAAAGCGGATTAGATGTGTAAACAAAACTCAAATATCTTCAGATTTATTTTCAATCAGTCAACAAGCACGGTTTTGTTCTACAAATGTCACCCTTGAGGTTGCAACAGGAGGATTCCCCATATGTTAGGAGAAAGTGTGAACTAATCACAGAGACAATGACTTTTCAATAATGACTCCCAGAGGTCATTAAATGAAGCCAGCCAGGACAGACTGGACTAATCAATAAGTCCAGTGATAGCTCTTTTTTTAGTCGCCTCTTTCACACAGGAGGGGGCTGAGGCAACCTCGTGGAGTACAGGGACAGATGCGGTAACAGTGGGGAACTAGAAGAGTTAAAGATTCACCACACATCTGTCACTTCAGCCAGGGCAGCAGATCATAGCCTGCCCCCGCTGACAGCCTGCCTGCCGGCCTGCCTGCCTGACGCCATGTCTACCTGTGGCTGGGGTTTGGTTTGTTGCTAAGCTTTACCATCTGCCTCTCCTTTGGGATCTCTGTTTGCCTCCCTACATGTCGTTCTAATTCCTTACCTTAACCTTTCCCATTCACACACACACACACACAAACAAATACCTGATATCTCACATCCTCCTCTAAAATTACCTCTTTAAAAAAAATCTGGAAAGCAGTCCTAATTGGCTGGCTCCCAAAGCCCTAACTCTCGCTATCTGTCAAACGCTGATAATTATAGAGATTAGCAGCAGCCTGTTGTAGCTTGTTTTGGGTCTTACAGCAGCCACCATTCATTCAACAAAATCATTTGCCACAGCATATACAGTACAGTACATGTATGTCATCAACTACAATATCGAGTGAGGATCTGCTTCTGTCTGTGAAGGGAAATGGTTTCTCTGTAGTGGTGGACCCACACTAGCCCGTTACTGCCTGGTGAGTGGGGATGTGAATGTGGAGGGCCTCTTAGCTTGGCTGGACACAGTCTGTTCCCCCGCTGGGTGCAGGTGAGCTCTCAATGCAGCCCTCAGCACCTGCCCTCTTTGTTCCCTTGTTGATGGCTTTATGGCGTGAAGGGGATCCGTCTGTCTGGCTCTTGTAAAGCCAGCGGCGCGAGGCCTAGTAAAAGCCACACTGCTGCCAGGGCATTGTGTAGGGCCCCCGTGGCTCCCAGAGTGACCCCACCAGCCAGTGAGGGAGCCCAGTTTAGCACCCACAATAACCAACACGCGTGCTTATAGCGTACACACATATGGGCATCAATACAAGAATTACGTAAAAAAAACATGCATGTACATATGTAAATGTAGATACATGAAGACACACAGAGGGGTACAATGATCACTCTGCCCAGTGTGCCATTTCACAACTGTCTGTTTACTGCTATCTCTGTCATCTTTCTTTATACTGCACCACTATACTGTGGAAAGCACACTAAACCTGACGTAGTAAAAAGGAAACAAAAAGTAATAATAATGCTAATAATAGGTGGTGGAGTACTGAACTTATATTTCTAACCTACTACATTTCAGAGGGAACTACTTTACTTAACTTAACTTTACTCTGCTACTTGACAGATGTGGTGACAGGTTACTTTGCAGGTTAAGATTTTACATACAAAACATACAATCATCCTATATACCCAATATACAATGCAATGTTATATATTAAACTACCCAAAAGCATATGAGTTGGTGGAATTAGCTCCACCTTCATCAGCTACAACACTAAAATGCTGCTTAATGCAGGACTAATAATCACACAATAATATAACACAGAATACATATAACAATGTAACAGAATGAAAGAAGACCGCTTCCATTGTGAGTACTGTTACTTTTGATACTTAAGTTTATTTTGATAAGAAAGTGTGTTTAATTTCACTTTCACACTAATTTCACACTAATTTCAGGACTTTTACTCTTACCAAATTATTTTTCTTTTGCATTGTGATATTTCTACTTTTACTTAAGTAAGATAATATGAAGCGAGTGAAAGATCTGTGGACTTCTGCCACCACTTAAAATCAAAAAGAAAAACATTTAAACTGCTACCTTATGTCTCTTTTAAACGTCCATGTGTAATACGACCAGTTTATGATCACAGCACTGTTATCAAGTCACTGTGGCTCTGACTCTGAGGGACCACTCAGCCATCGTTTATTCTACACAATAAAAGTTCTGCTTAAATTGATACAATCTGAGTATAAACACAAGGAATACCGTTGCTTTTAAGGGCTTGTATAACAACATATAGCCAAAGATATTTTTGTGAGTACTGAGTTGGCATCTAAGAGGGTTTGTTAAAACCTTCTCATCTGTTTGAGTGACTCAGTCTCAAGTCCGATAAAGCAGCTCAATGGCCATGGGAGGTCAATGATAGCACAGAAATAAGCCCTACATTAATGTTTAATTTATATGATTTTCTTGGATATGAAATCTTACTGATAACCTCAAGCAAATTAAGTGGCTGAAAGGAGGGCCATAAGCAGCTTGGTATTTGAGATCGGGTCTTTGAGTGGGAGCATCTTAGAAACCAATTACCAGACAAGAAATAGATCATTATTTTTTCTTAGAGGATTGGGCTGTGGGGGTGTGATGGGGGGGGGGGGGGCAAAGGTGGTTGCTAAAAGGAAGGGAGGGCTTTCTAGATTGAGGAGGGAGGGCACAATAAAGACATAATCATCTACCCTCAACTTTTCCTATCCAACTTTCAGATTTTAATTTGCCGTCTGTGAAGTGGTACCTAATTTATTTTCGTCTCATCCCTTCAATGCACCATTGTTGCCGCTGCTGAGATTCAGAGCTTCCTCTCTTAGCTCACCTCGGCGTGAAATTGGTTTAATGAAGCTGAAAGGTATGGGGCTCTCACAACACTGTGGATTCCAGTGACACTGCTTGATCCTCCCACCCCTCCTCTACGTCCCACCCCCCACCCAACCCAACTCCCTGCGCACTCGCATTACGGCGACAATTTATAACACACCCCACAAAAGATCCCTATCTCACACATTACATCAGTGCATATTACTGTGCCTTTCAGAGCACCAACTCTCAGGCAAATGCTCGAGGGGGAAAAAAGTGGCTGGCCGATCAGTTTGGGTATATGGCACGCATGAGGCACTTCAAATTATCAGCCAATACAAGTATTAAAATGGATATGATACTTGGCTGGTAAGAGAGCGTGTGACAGAGAGAGAGATAGTCTTGAAGTGAAAGAGAAAGAGATAAAAAGCGGTTAAGTAAATGTGAAAAGGAAAGAACCGAGAGATTTAAACAGGGTGAAACTAATCAGAGAGAAACCATGCCTGTTTTTCCCACCTCTTCCAATCTGACCCTGTGAAAGGTGTTCTCCTGTTACCTGTCCTCCTGGGTGTGGTTTCTAATGGGAATGGGAAGGAAGTCCTGTGGGATTATTGTGTGTGTATGTGTCTGTGTGTGCGTGTGTGTTACATAATATGATCCCCTTAAGTCATATCACTTACTTCTTCTCGTCCCCTTTTAGGACAATCGAATGGAAATGCATCCGTAACCAAATATTCCAGCCTGTACCACTCATTTCTGCTTTGAGGCCCAGTTTGGAGCTGGTAGTTTGTGGAAAAAAACAGAAGATAGAGGAAAAGAAAGTAGGCTACGTGAGTGCATGGAAACAGCAGGATATGCAAGGGTTTCCCACTGTGCCTGCTTCCCATGGCAGAGGTGAGAGAGGGAGTTTGATGAGCAGCTGTTTTGTTAAAGGATAGACTGTCTTTAAACAGACGTCAGGTGCCCATATGAACATTGAAACAGGTTTCGCTTGCTATAATCATTCAAAACATCCCCACTTAATGAACTTCCCATGTAAGTGATTTGAGGGGAGAAAATCCACTGTCCAGTACATGCAAACACGTAGTGAAAAGTGTATCTGAAGATATGAGGCATCAGCAGTCTATATGTTTATTTTGACCTATCTTTGTTAGCTGTCTGTCTGTTCTGTGTCAAAGTATGTTGAGTGCAACTTAAAACCCGAGTCAAACTCCTTCTATGTGTACACATACTTGGCCAATAAAGCTGATTCTGATTCTGATTTGACAAATCAGACTCATAGCTTCATATAGAAATGTCCTCCCCCCCATCCTTTACACTGGAAGCACATTAGGAAGGGATCTCATAATGGCCAGTATGAGCCTGGGAAATGACTACAACAAGTAAAACCTGTTTAAATGTTTATATGGGCACGTGATCTATTGTTTTCAGACAGACCTGAAAAACTGTGAGTGTGTCCTTTAATGCAGGGAGACACAAAGTTTGACAGAGAGAGAAGAGAGAAGAGAGAAGAAAGACGAGGAAGAGGAAGAGCAAGTTCAAACTCTTTAAGGGAAAGAGAATAGCCAGGGAAGGGACAGGGCTGACTCACAAAGGTTTCTTTACACTGTAATGACACGGACATTATGCTGAACTTTGGCTGCCGTAAATCAAAAAGAACGACCACTTTCACTTCTCTGGAGCTCTGGCCAGCGGCACGCACTGCTGTTTGTCTTTCAAATGCCATTGTGGGTGAGGCCACTAGTGTACGCACAAAGTGCCTGTTACAACTTTCCATTCACTGTGGGACTGTGAAACTCACAAAGGAATGTCAAATTACCGGCGTATGATTTTTGTGCAATTTCGAATGTCCAGCCATCATCTTGTCGGAGTTAGCAAATGGGGTTTAAACACTTTCTTGTTTCCTGTGATTTTATAGTTTAAGAGGCCTGTTTAGTGAGAGTGGTTATGTGTATACAGTATGTTGCTCTCGCACACACATTTACAGAGAGAGTAGTGCTGTTGTATTTAGCTTCTTCCCAAGGTAAAACCTGATCTGCAGTGAACACAGACTGGGAAGATTACAGCTGAACAGAACCACGGGAGTGCTATCTTTTACAGGTAATTACTCAATTATCAGTAAACACTGTCGCTGGAGACACAATGCCATAGAGGGGCTCACACAGACCGCTGAATGATTCACTTCAACACCACAACAGCATGCATTCACAAATAGGACAGCCATGTGAAGAATTACCAAAAAAAAATAAATGTCATTACACCTACTTGTCAGCACATCCTTGTTTCATGATACAAGATAAGAAATGAAAGTGTACACTAAAATAGAACAGTACATGTGTTTTTAGTTTGATTCATTAATTCCTCTGTAGCAATAAAACAGGTGCCTCAGGTTCATATAAATGCTAAACTACTCTGCATGTATCTAACTTGAATTTATACAAATCTAAATAAAACAACAATCTCTCTTTAATTAGATATTAAATGCATTACACAGACAAACTGAACACTAATCACCTCCCAGGTCAGCGTTGACATGATCGCCTTTGACCACTAGTGGGAGCTAATAAACAGAAAACGTCAGGCTCCAAGGAGACCCTGCAGGCTGCAACTCAGAAAAAGTTCTTGTTTGAACAGTGTTGGGAACCAACACTGATTTTAAAGGTTTGTTTAAAGACACAGGTTAAGACACAGACAGCCAGGTAGATAAACAGATAGATGAGTTTGCAGGGGTTGGGTGTTAGGTTACACTGATGTAAGCTGAAAGGATTCCTTTCATTGGTCTGTAAACATTTAGGCAGATTTAACAGAGTGGATGAGATGTGACACTTGCCCTGAAATTCCGAGCTGTGACTGAATCGACTGAGAAGAGTAGTGCAGTCAAATTTGAAGTTTCTCAGGTGTTTTATGGGTCTTATTTTAGGTTGCGGTTGTTGAGAATAATTAGTCAGAGTGCAGCATCTCTTCACATGGAGCATGAAACCACACACACACATACACATCCAAGGATGGAAAACCATATGGTGTTACCTGCCTGTGGTCCGTGGTCACAGACCTGGCCTAAAGCCACGGCCCACTGGTCCTTCCCTGCGGTCCTCACACTCGCCACATAGGTTAACACACAATCTGTAAAACACTCTCTTCCACTGAAGCAGCCCTGCAGGCTTTCTGGATCTCTCCTGAGACAACCTGCCGTGAGGTAATGAGGAATTAGAGGGGTGGAAGGAGGTCTCCTGAAGATTTACTGGTTTTAACTCCTGTTACTGTCACCCAGGAAGAGCCACAGGCCTGTGGCTATCAATAACAACAACAACCACCTCCTAACCAACACAACGCCACCTCACAGCGACTGGGGGATTTGTAAAAGGGGAGAGGGGGGTAGTGGACACAGCACTCAAGTAAAAAAGAAAGACATAAAAGCAGCTTTAAATGGATCTTAATTTGTAAGTCTGTCATACACACTAACCTCTCAATGTGAATTAGTTCTGTGCTATTTTTACTCTTCATCATCATCCCGTCACCTCTAATATCCAAAAATAACACTAATGCATCACCATTCAGAAAAGAAACTAGCCCAGAGATATGTTAGTTAGCAAATTAACAATCTGGTATTGCGCCTATGTTGCATACATTTACATATCTCTTAAAAATGTTCCTAAAGGCAAATGGGTTTTGTCTTTTTCATCCTGTATACTGCATACAATTAGAAAACTAAATATTGTAATTTCTTTATATCTTAATTCTGGCCTTTCAATGTCAAATTTAAAGTCATAATTAGTTATTGTCAAATTCAAAAATATGTTTCTAACTTTTTTAAAATGAGTGAACAAACAATATTACTGATTATTATTATTATTATATTATATATGATTGATTGTTTAGGACAGACATAAATAAAAGGGTTGAAGATACAAGCACTATAGATGCATTTCTATGTGATGTTCCTTTGGGCCCATGTTTGCTGGGTACTCAAAGGGCACTGGAATAAAAAAAACATCAAAACTGCACAGAAAATAGTAAATTACAAAGCAATCAATAATACAGTGCAACATCAAACATGGTGAAAAACAAGCTATTTAGATTAACATGCATTTTAGGCATTTTGGCATTGGTATGTTGCCGTTATTTACCTGTAAATGTAGTGTATGTACACTAGTATGGTTGGATGTGCACTGAGAATATTTAGTGTGTTTTCAGACAGAACTTGTATGACAACCATCTGTGGCCACTCCTCATTCCAGTTTGCTTCTCCCAGAAACGGCCCGGTAAATACTCTGAAATGAGATAGTTTGAGGCTCTCTGTGAGTCCTCATTTACTGCTAATTTTCTCATCCCTTTTTCCCTATTCTTTTGAATAAAAGTAGTAATTAAAAAAACAAAACATTCACCATCTTACCAGGTCATCAAAGAGTTTGTCAGTAAGACTTTGTTACATGAAAGTGAAATACTTCATGCTGTAACACACAGGAACTACACAAGCACATATAAAGTAAGAGTGGGTGTTTTAGAGCAGTTTTGCAACTGTGTGATCAAAACTGCCTACTGATATAATCTTATGGGACAAAAGGATAAGTAATGTCTCTGATTTAAAGTTAAGAGCGAGAATGATATTAAAACAAACCACCCAAAATAGCCACGAAAGAATCCTCCGAAGTGATATTTGCAATGCTTTCGTGGTTACAGGCTAAATACTACACTACCACAGACGTCACGGTCGACCAAACACATGCACACAGAGTCTGACTCATTCAGATGTCATGAAAACAACCGTGGGTTTAAGAACTGTGCACTGATTCACATGCCAAATGACTTTGGAAAACCCTCATGACTTAACCTCGTGGTCACTGGTTATTTAAGATCTAACTCTTCGTAAACACCAGCTGATTGAAGCACACAGTGAAAACATATGAATTGAATATATATGAATTGAAGGTGGCATCCCACAGTGAGGATGCACACTTACAATGAAACTGGCACTGAATGGCAGATAGGAGGCTCCCTCTCTCAGTCACAACAATACCGTGAGCCATCTAACAGAGGGGGCCCATGTTCAGCGGATGGGCTTACACCCTGGGCAGGTATGTACTGTGCAATTACCAGACTAGCACAGAGCATGCAGTAATCAGTAGGTGCTGTACCATTAAGTATGGGGGCATTGATGCAAACAACTTTAAAGAGAGACGGCTAGTGTCAGGTGTTGAGATTTACTGCACCTGACTAATTTTCGGTGCCTTACAACCCCTGTGCAGGGTGCTCTTCGAGACGAGGACAGTCTCGTAGCATGACATGGGCCACAGTGGGTGTGCCAAGCATGGGAGAATGTGTGTAGGTGTGCTTACGGTTTTAAAAATAGGGCATGGCTGAGAGACAACCGACAAACCAAATGCACGTGTGTGTTTATGTTTGTGTAGAGGAAGCGTGTGAATGGGTCTATCGTGTCTAGGTCTGGCAGGAGGCATGAGAGTGTGTGTGACGACTCCATCATCAGAGGCTGAGGCAGACTGTAGAGATGGCAAGAATGTGTGTGTGTGTGTGTGTGTGTGTGTGTGCGTGCGTGCGTGTGTGTGTATGCAGAGGGAAGGGCCTTGTGTGTGTGGGGGATGTATGGAAATATGAGGAAGTAAAGTAGGTTTACATGTTTGAAAACATATATGAGAGATACGCATGTTTGTTTGTTTTTAACTGTGCGTGTGTATACTTGTTGTGTGTGTGTGTGTGGGGGGGGGGGGTAGGTGTGTGTGTGTGTGTGTGTGTATGCATGCGTGTGTGTTCAGCCATGTCTGCAGGGTGAGGTGGAGGCTGATGCTTTGGCAGCAGGTCTGGCACGTCTTTCAGGCCCAAACCTGCAGACGAGAGTGAGAGAGAGAGAGAGAGAGAGAGAGAGAGAGAGGGAGAGAGAGCGAGAGAGTGAGAGAGAGAGAGAGAGGGGAAGAGAGAGAGAGCGAGAGAGAGAGAGAGGGAAGAGAGGCAGAAAGCAAATAGGTGTGAGAGTCAGCCTGCCTTCATGTGATATGCTTCACTTATACCTCACCATCACTAAAACCTCCTGGCACCGTCAAACCAAATACAGAGCCAGTCAACAAAATGCTGTGTTCCATTAAAGTGGGATGCGGCCATTAATACACTGAACAGCAAGGCAGCAAAGAAAAAAGTACATCACTTTAAGTTCATTTAAGTTCACACACCCAAAAGCTGGGTGGTTATTGTTTCCACTTGTTACAGTTTTATGATTTGACCTTCTTCATCTTTCCGTTCATATTCATATCTACATATCCCATACAAGGAGCACTGAGCGAGCGTGTGGGGTATCTTTGTTTTGCTTCAACATTTCACCCGGGCGCATCGCTGTTGATGAACACATTGTATTTCATCAGTCACGCGTTTCAGGAATGTCTTCAAAATGTATTTGTGGTGCTCTTTTTAAAATTTGAGTTAGTGTTCCCCTCCAACTGTCCACACAGTTCAGCTTTTATTTCTCTATTTAACCTTGCAAAAGGTTCACTTTCAGGTTACTATATTAAACATGTTGCCGTCCGTATCACCAGCTGGGCTCCTCAGTCATCAAATTGGTTTAGTATAGTGTGATCAAGATTATAGGTTACATTTCCAAATTAAGTCAAACCTCTGCTGCGGATATTGTTAGATAAAAGGATTTCCTGAATAATATCCATATAATACCTACACCTACACAGGAACAATTCAAAAGAGAGTATGTGTCCCCTAAGGGAGTAAATCACTCTACATTGTGACCACGGCACAAAAGTGACGTTGGGGAGTGTATCGACTCCATAACCTCAAAGGAAATCTCTATTCATGGGTCATAATGAACGCCTTAGCCCACTATCGCTGTGGGGCCGATTACAGAATGAGAGAATGGATTAAGAGAGAAAACAGAGAGGAGAAAAGTGGAGAGTGTACAGGTGAAGTCCTATGGCTATGGAGGTTTGCTCAGCTGTGCGGTATTCTTTTCTGCGCCCCACCCAGTAACCAAAGGCTGGGATATCTTTCCATTTCACTCTTTTCCACCCTCCCTCTCGCAATCTCTCTCTTTCATATTTGCACAGGTGAGAGGACAGCAGTCCAATAGATGTGGGTGGGAGACTTGAAAGTCAGGTTTGCCTGGCTGATGGAAGGAGTTCACCTGCGGACTGCGGATAGATGGGGATCTAATGGTGGGGGCCCAGCCAGCCTTTTTGTCTAGAGAGACAGACAGCAAACACGCAAACAAACAAAAACTGAGGAATTCTGTCGACGAGCGATTCACTCATTAGTCATAACGACCTGTAACGCAGTGAAAGAGTAAGAGTAGGGGGGCACAACTGTAGAAGCAACTGAAAAAAGGAGTTGCAAAACCTGTCAGAAACAAAAAATTTGAAAGAGAGAGAGACAAAATAACATGCCATGTAAAGGAGGGGCCAAATGAAGGGTGGACAGAGAGTAGGGAGGCAGGTGGAGCAGTGCAGGAGTCATAAGGGTGGGGAGGTTGTGCACCAAGGGCGAAAAGTTCAGAGCGAGGCAGAGCAAGCAGGTAACCCTAGCCACCATGTGCCAGAGTCTCACGTGTTCCCCTCATTGTCTTAACAGGCTGAAGCTCAGGTTTCTGGAACACAGAGAGCTTCCTGGGAGATGAGGTCCAAGCACCACCACCCACCTCCACACTCGTCCACCCCCTTAGACCCCATCGCCCCACCCTGCAAAAGATAAATAGACACACACAATAAGCAAACACATACATAATGCATCATCACATACACATGTGAGCATTAAGCAGACACTGGAGTACACGATCAAGCCTGGGGAAGCCGCCTTTATCGTGCAAGCCGCTCCAAGTGGGCAAATAATATTCAGTCTGTGTGAGGCCCTTTTTTTTTGTTGTTGTTGTTGTTGTTACAGAGAATTACGATGAGCCACTCAGCGCCTTTCCTTGAAAGAAAAAAAAACATACAGCCCATGTGATATATTGGTAGCAACTGGAGGAACGAGTCGTAAATCACCATAATTACCATTACGCCCATGTCAAGAGAGTCTCGCACAGACACATGAGGCGGGATTATCAGACATGAGGATATGTACACCAGAGGTAATTTCCTTGCCACTCTCCCACCCCTCTCGCTCTCCTGCTGTAGAATTCCACCACAGGATCTTGTATGATTCATAACCTAATCAGTCAGATGTTAGTTTTGTAGAATGATCTGTCATTGTGTGTTTAGAGAGCAACTTGGTTAAAAGTCCTTACTAGTGTCCTGTTACCAATGTGTCTATATGCAATTATTATTTTAGTAAGCAAGTGTTATAATCAGTTATTGTCGAGAAGATCTTCAGGAGGCCTAGAGATTAAGGTGCCGACCACGAAACACAACATCCCCGGTTCATATACTGCTGGGGACCTTCGTTGTGCATCATTCCTTTATTTCTCTCTACCCTAATTTCCTGTCATCTCTGTACTCTACTGTAATCTCTGTCATTAATGCACAGTACACAAAATAAAAGGTCTTCAGAATGACAAAGAACAAAAACTGAAGAAACACAAAAGACTTAAAGATGAAGGTAAGGGTTAAAAGAGAACCATGTTTGTAGGCATGTTTGTCATGTGTGCACTGTAGAGTAACTGTGCTGACTAGTAGTAACACCTTGTCATACAGCACATCATCACAGTCTCTGTCGCAGTCACACCTGTCCAAAGTCATTTGCATTTGGCCTTCATCAGGGTCCGCAAGCCAAAACTGTCAGTCCAACAATAGAGTTATTGAAGTGTAGCTAAAGTTTTGACCCTTTACGGCTGCCTTCTCTTCTTCGTGGATGTTGCAAAACTGTGAAATTGTGCCAGAAATCCTCACTCTGCCTCAGAATGTTATGCATTCCACACACACACACAGACTTCTCTGACTACAATTTAGAACTTTTTCCTGTCTCTCTGTCACTCTTTAGTTGCTGTATATCGTCCACTGAAGGACCCAGAGTTAAGGCCTGTGATCCCCATAATCACCGAGCACACAGAGCCTGGAATCACTGGGACGTCATCAGGATTCCACGAGGCCTACACAATGACCGTCTCCACGACAACATAACTCAACCGGCTAAAGAGTTGCAAAGTGGGATGAACTATTTTGGGAGCCCCCGGTTCCGGAAGTTAAAAAAAAAAAAAAATCCCATTCATTTTTCCCACGAACAATGCTTTGGTGGCTCTAAGTTGGAACTATCTCTCTTAAATCGTCAGTACAAAATAATAACAAAAATATTATGTTTCCTCATAAAAAGTCAAAAGGTACAAGCTTCTGTACCTAAAGATTTTAAATGCGAGAAGTTAACTACGATTCACAAGATGCATTTTTGGCAGGAAACGTTCAATCACAGAACTTGAAATGATGTCACATGCCCACTAACACTGGGTGGAAGCTAAACACATGTTCTTGAAAAAAACTGATTTTATAATCAATAATTTTTGGTTCAATTTGGGATGAATTAGGTAATTTAAATTCTCTGACTTACTCGCGCCTCTCTGGCTGGAGTCTTCTCCATGGCAATGGCAGCTGAGGCTCATGGGTATTGTAGGATTTAGAGCTTTCGTGCATGACAAAATGACAGTTATATCATGATTTATCAGAAAACAAAGTTGAAATAATTGAAACAGTTGGTCCTAACGTAAACCTATATGATCGTTATATAAGCCGGAAGAGTTCTGTGTTTCCATGCTAAGCAACATTGGGGATATTGTTGAAAAGAAATAATGTAAATGGGAATACAGAATGAAGATAAACACCAAACCTTCACTCGCAGCAGCTCCCAAGAGAGACTGTACATCGACATACAACGCCATTTATCTAATGTGTTTATAATAAACATGGGGGTCTATGACAATAATCATAACCTATATCTCTGACTTCCAAGCTGCACAAGGTATCACATCACAGATTGCTGTCATCCCCATAATAACTGCATAGATACTGATAGATAAGCAAGTCTCTCTCAGTTGGAAGCAATGGGCCTTGCCTTCCCAGCCACTGGTCACTCCCTGATTGCTGTTGACAAGGTACTCAAGCCAATGGTCCCCCATTGGGAGGACAAATGACCCCAGGAGTTGGAACCAAAAACCAAATAGCCTGCAGTAGGTGGGAACTTTTGCAGGTACATATAGTCTCATCTGGTCATGTTATGAATGTACTATTATCTCTGGAGAGAAAAACGATCAGGGAGAAATTAGGCCAAAAGGACAGAGAGACAATACTAAGAACAAACTGTTTCAACTCTTATTACAGACATAGACATTCAAATGCATGGCTAAATTGAAGGTGGCAAGAATTTTCATTGTCTTATTGTTTTTTTTAAATATATGTCCCCAGGACTCCCTGATACGGAGTGGATTATCCTGCTGAAATAAAGTAAAGTCAATTGAATTACTAGGATGAACAATTGTAAGAACATTTATTCAAGTTCTGTAAATAAGCACAAATTTGAGGTACTTGTGTTTTACTTACTTTCCTTTATTTTATACTTCTCCTCCACTACATTTTGGAGGCAAATATTGTATTTTTTCCTGGACTACATTTATTGACAGGGGAAGTTACTTGTTACTTTGCAGATTAAGATTTGACATATAAATCAGTGTGTAGTTGTGTCTGAAGGGTACTTTTACTTTTGATACTATAAGTACATACATTTGGCTGATGATACTTTTGTACATTTACTTTAAAAGGGTCTAAAATATTGTACTTTTCCTTGTAACAGAGTATTTTTTCATTGTTGTACTGATACCTTTATTTAAATAAAGGATCTGAATACTTCCTCCCCCACTGTCACTAAGTGAATAGACGTGGCACTTGTGTGTGAACCTGTTTACAAACCAGGTGTGGACAAATTAAGGAAAATACCTTAATGCAACAACAACACAAACTAAGCCTTCAAAAATTAACTTCCTCTCTCACAGTGTAAACAAAAATGCAGCATATCAAAATTCATGAGGCTGTTTTAGAAATTCATTTTTTTGTCAGGCGTCCCTGTTATTTTGTCCACCACCGTTACTTTTTGTGTTCTTCTAAATGTTATAATAACTATGAGGGGAGTCTGGTTTTTCTCTGCATTCTGGAGCCTCAACAGAGACCTTGGCGCCGTGTGGAGGCATGAATGCTAACATGGCTCAATCTGTATGCCACAGAGAAAAAACAATCCATGCTAATCTGCCACCACAGACAGGAGTCCAGTTAGGCCAATCAGGAGGGGAATCATCTGGAGTGGAGAGGGCTCAGAGAAGCCTAGATCTGGGCCCTGATTGCAGCAGGGTGATTTACAGCTCGAGAACAATGATGGCTGCCTGGGTCAGCACTGATGGGGAGGCTCCGACTGCACCAGCACAAACAGCACAAGCTCACCTGACATTCATACATGCATGAGCACATGTGTAGGCACGCACACACACAGCCACCAAAACAGTCATACTTTGTGTTAGTCACAAAGGTACTAGGATCGACCTTGCCAGGTTTACTCTGTGAACTCAACATGCCCCTGGGGCTCGCATTTGACCCTCTGTGTTTCACTGACAACACACAAACCAAATCAACTCAGCAAGCTACTTCCTATGAACTCAGCACAGATAAAACGGGAAACTACCTTTGCCCTGCAGCAGCGTATGTAAATACAACGGGAAAGGCTGAGGTTTGCGTGAATGAAAAAAGGAGGGAGTTCAGATGTTAAGTGTGCATATGAGGGGAGTGGGAGAAAGAAGCAGGGAGGAGAGGCGGGGGTCACCATTAAGAGTTTTATTTAGAGCATCCCCTTTGATCTACCCGGCCATCATTTTGGAAGAGAGGAAGGACCACAAGGGACGAAAAGCTCTCTTCAAAGTGACCCTGTGGCTTCACTGGCACTGGAGGCGTCTGCATCTGGGTGCTACATCGTCAGGCCATCTTCGGCTGCAACAAACCGATTTAATGCGGTCACGCAAGATCTTTGAGAAATAGTATCCATTTGACTTGATTGCAATTTTTGCAAAATGCTGTTATTGAACATAATCGAAGTTACACCCAACAAAAAGAAAATAAATAAACTGAACCCATCTGGTAAGCCACTTTATCCTATTACCTCAAACCCTGCCATCAGTTGCTACTGACAAGGTACAAAAGATGATCATTAATCCAGTTCAAATACTTAAAGTCAAGAAACTGAGAAAAGGACAATATTAGTAAACAATAAAATAAGGTATTTTAAAATAGATAAATTAAAAGTACTGCCGGGAAGATTTTTAAGATGATTTACAAAGTGCTGGAATCCAACTGGAATTACATTTGTTTAGGGTAATCCCTAAACTCAAACTTCATACACATCATAAGGGGATGCTGATGATGCAAATGCAATAATTTCCTGTAATTTGTTGTTTCAGTGTTTGGTCACTGTCTGGAACACCAGAGATGCTTTTCACGTCCAAGCTATAGGCATCAGACTAGCTTTGAATAGAGATGTAAAGAGAGATTTAAGGACCAATAAACAGATTTAACTGAAGCGCACCAAGGTCCTGCAGCTGTGAGTTGCCCGTTTAAGGTGGATATGCTCCTACTTGCATCTGCAGGAGATGTATTGGTATTAAGAACGAGTTAATTCAGGGCTTGTCTTGCGTGTTTTAAAGTGGCCGCACTCTTGCCCCAGGTCCTGTGTGGGAGTTGAGAGGCTTTGACGTGCGATACTACACACACGAGATTGCTCTTAGCTTCTGGAACAGGCAGGTGAGTACATGCACATGTGCCCCCCCCAACTCACACACTAACACGAATACAAAGTCACAGGCCATGTAGTGATAAAATTCATTCACATAACAGTGGAACAGGGAGTGCAAGATGAAAAGTCGATATCAGCAGGGACACAGTTCCTTTAGTTGATGTAATATTAAATATATTTTTCCTGAAAATTTCCCAAAATTGTTTTTTGATGTAGGCACCTAGTGAAGAATTCCCAGTCTATTTTGTAAACATCTGACAGTGATACATGGGGCTTATAGGACATCCTTGACTGATGACAGAGATTGGAAACCTTGACTACGGTTGGCAAATACATCCTGTTTTAGACCTCGGGGCCATGAGTCATAACACCAAAACCAACACTTAATAGTTTGAGGGTTCAGTTGTCGTAGGTTCTCCTGTTTCACACTGCTGGTTTTAGATGGGCAGCTTCCATCAGCCTGTGCACGGTACACCCCAGAGCTGAGGCAGGGAGGCCTGGTGAGGGTGAGAAGGCAGTGGGGGAGGTGAGAGAAGATTTTTTTAGGGTGCCTAGAGTTTTGGGGGCTGAGTGGATCTATTTAGCCCGCAGCAGATTGCCCCCCTCTCCTCCCCTGCCCTCCCCCTCCTCCTCCTCCAACCCTCTCCTCCCCCTGGCTTTGTGTGCCCTGAGCCCACTCCTCCCCCTTTTGTCACCCGGGCATTCCGCTTTGGTTAGCACACACAATGGACGCTCAGTGCTCACCCTCCTGACACTGCATTCTGCCTGTGCACCAGGGAGTGGGCACGGGAGGAGGAGGGAAAGGGGTCCAGGGGGGAGGGTTAAAGGATGACAGCAACTCGCCCCATGTGACCAAAATGCCATCAAGTATCAACTCCCCCCCCTCCTCCTTTTCAAAGGCCATCGTCTAACTTCACCCGTCCATACAGATGGGCAGTAAAACTAGTGCCAGCGGGCCTCGTTGGCACGGTGAAAAACAAAACCTCGAGTTTGCTAGCCAAACAAACGAACAGGTGTCTCTCATGGCTGACTGGCGATGTGGAGCCCTGCTTTCATCCAGCTTGCCTCTCAGAGTCTGTGTGCCCAGCTACATGTGTGTTCCCTTCGTCTTGTTGCCGCTGGGCATACATCCTAAACGGAATTTTAAGACCTGACTTCAGAACATTTTTGTCTGAAAATTAATCCCCTACATCGACAACGGTAAGAGTAAAATTGGCATGATTACAAGTCCAGGCTTTACTGCTTTGACATGTTTATCAAATATTTGGAACTCTTTCTGGCCTCCAGCAGTTTTGCCCCGCTGATACAATGGCAAGAGTTTGACGTGTCATGGCTTATGTTATTTTGTAAATAGCTGCACATACACAACTGACAAACAGATGATTGCACATATCTGAAAGTAAGCAAACTCCCATGTACCCAAACATAAAAACACAGAGATGCACTCAAATGTAACAAGAGCAGTTTCCTTTCTAATCTGTACAGAGATGACTCGTTACTACAGGTACTACAGATACTACGGGACACCATGATCACGTGTCACCTGAAAGAATTGCAGGTGCACAACGTGGAGAATAAAGTTGCAGAACATGTAACAACACACTGAAATTTAATTCCTATTTAAGGATGGCAACCAGTGGAGGGCAAGAGGATGACTGGGTCTGTATATGTGTGTGAGGCAGCAGCTCAGAGGCTGGTGGGGGGGTTAGTTTGAGTTTCAAAGACCCTGCTTGTTCGCCCATATTTCACACCACGGTGACATCTTAAAGCCTAGACAGGCCTGGTTGCTTCGCCCTCTCTTTCACTTTCTGAGAAAAAAGGGGAATTGGGATGTGAGGGAGGGGGTACTGAAATATATGCAAATGGTCCCCCAGAGGGGATACGAATTTTATGGGTTTAGAATTTAGTTCAGCCAACCTGAATAATCAAATGTGGGAACAAAAAAAACTAGCCCCCCACCATCCCACCACAACTCCGTAGCTCGAGCGTCAACCCCCACCTCAGGCCTCATCTCTGTTCCCTCCTGCCAGGTCCTCACATAAGAGGATCTCAGTACGTCCAAACTTTTATTAGGATCTCCTTACGGGACATGGGAAGGAAAGAGAAATGTGAGGAGGGGGAGGAGGGGTTTGAGGAAAGGAGAAGAGGGGCTAGTGTACCTGATCAGGCAGAACTGCCGGCTCCTGATTACGACACCATTTTCTCAGTAGGCCTCCCAGCCTCATCCTGCTTCTGTGAATATGGAGCACAGGGCCAGCCAATCCCCTCAGCGCTCCCTCTCATCTAATGGTAGAATTAAGACCATTTAGAGTGATTTCCTCTGCCTTCATGGTCGCACTCTGAAAGAGCTGAATCTTTTTCCCTTTGCACCGATTTACAATGTGGGGGGTCTGGCACGCAACGGGTGAGAGAAAAGTTCTACATGACTGAACATAACATTACAACAGGTGGGGAATTGAACAGAGTCTCTGCAGAACAAGGCTGAGAACAATTTTACTTCACCTACACATTCTAGTGACATTGAACCCCTATTTCAGGTTGGTAGTTTTGATCACATCTTATTTAATCTGGGAAACGCTAATCGGGTAATAAACCAAATGATGTCACAGAACCAAGTAACATGTTTTAATGTATTTCCAAGTTTCTGTAAATGGTCAGTTGTGCATGACAAACAACCATTCAAAACCAAGAATACACAAGAAAATTAATCTCAAAATTAAAAGTACTCATTATGCTGAATGACCAATTTCAGAATAACGTACTGTATTATATAATTGATTTATAATTATTAATGCACTGGATTAAAGAATATAAAAGCCTCAGTGAGATTTCCTGAACCCACTATAAACACCATTTAAAGGTATTTTGCTATGAATAAAAAATGAATAAAAGCTTGTTTTGTATCGATTTAATATAATACTATTTTACACATTTCACCCAGTGAAATCGTCATGCAATTTTGGTTATTTTAAATCCTACTCGCCCTACTGCTTATATACTTATAAACCTTTGGATTATTTTAAAAATGCATTGTCACAACGCTGAAAACTGTTTCTCTTAGATCATGAAAAGTTGACATTTTAGAGATAAACAGTTTTCATCGGACAGTTGAGATGTAATTATTTCACATACGCCGAAACCCTAAATGGAAGTAAATCATGCCAAAGGTTGAAAGCTGATCATGTGTCAGATCAAACTGATTCATAATGACGCTAACCCAAACAGGGTGAAAAATCTGGATGCAGATCTGCTTAAACTCACTCCTCCTATGTCAAACGGCATTACATGAAGCGCATCACTCTGGAATATGGCATAGCACCATATCAAACCACAGTTTGAACCTGTTGCTTTTGTATTTCACATGCTTAATGATTCCCCCACTTTTCCTCCAGCGGACAAATCCTTCAGCTTTATTGCCCAGACTCAAGGGCTGCAGGTGCACGGGCCACAAAAGGGAGAGAAGACGAAGGAGGGGGGGTCGGGGGTGAAAGGGTGGAGGAGGGGACGAGAAAGAGAATGGTCAGTTGGGAGATAAGAGAGGAAGGAACAGAGCCCCCCTACCCTGGTTTAACCTCTACACCCACCCATCCTACCGCTCACCCCTGCCTCCACCCTAGCCCTGTCCCTACCCTGCAACACGTCTCTGTTTTGCTCGACTGCCCTGCCACACGTGACAGGAGTGCAAACATGCGAGCGGTGCCGCCTGGCGCTACCAGGCCTTCCTGGGTGTGTGTGGCAGGGGACAGGGGGCAGGCGTGGCAGAGTGGCCATGTGGCGGGAGCGGCCCTTTTCTTCTAAACCAGCAGAGGAGCAGTAATGGCTCTGAGCTACAGCTGTGCCCACTGAGGCTTGCCCCACCTTGCCCTGCAGTGGCCCCTCAACCCCGTCTCACCACGTTGCCCTCTGCTTCTGGCCTCAGTTACTGTTAGTGGAAGCTACAGGGTGTGATGTACAGTGCTTTTCTCAGACAAATTCAACGTAGTATTCCTCAAAAGAGATAAAAAATAGGTCTTAGGGGGCTTTATGGGTTAGTAAAATCAAAGACTTCAACAGTATGGTAAGAGTTTAGAGATGTCGAGATGATGTTCCTACAATAAAGCATCAAATATCAAAGAATTTAGTCTAAGCCAAGTCTTTGTACATTTAACCTTCTGACACTGAATTATTTGTTTGAGAAATATAGTTATTTACCATTGAAAAAACATAGATCACGACGTGCACAGTTAAGATCAGACTCCTTCTTTCATGAATTGAAACTAGGCCTGAAAACGAATTATTTGAATTACTGATTAATCTATATACAGTACATTGATTGGTCTTAAAATCTCAGAGAAAAGAGAAAAATTTACATCTTCAAATGTTTTGTGTTGTCCAATGAATAGTCCAAAACCCAAAGATACTCAGTTTACAATGATATGAAACAGACATTAGGGAAGGTGCAACTTGCCGTTTGTGCTTAAAAACCATCTAAATTAATTGTCAATTGATTTGACATACAAATCAATTAACTGACTATTTCAGCTCTAATTAAATTTGGTTGTCGGTTTGAAGAAGCTGAATATTGGTGTAGATACTGTGATCTGGCTGACAACAAAAGTGAATTGGATTTTGTTTTACTGGTATACTGTCCCTTTTGCCACAACTAGTGTGGCAGTGAAAATGATTTGGGGCAGTGACAGGGATAAGTGAAATGGTTATTTCAAAAGTTAACTTCAAAGAAAGTAAACTGAAGTATGAAAGTGAAGGGACGTTTTTCAATTTGCAGATTATATATCTAAAGCTTCAGACAGACATACGGTAAAGGCCTAATATTTAAGAGTATTAAATCTATATCGAATTCTACAACAACATAATTTTCATTTGTGCCTATTTCTAAATAAATCACTCAGTAATCTGCATTTCTTTGGTGGTTCTTGTGCAGAAAATGTTAACACCAGTAGGATTGGGCGCAAAAACAGAATTAGGATAATGTGAAAATATGGGAAAGAGATACATTTAGCTTCAAGGAGGCCGTGAGATAGAATGGTTTGTTTGTGGTTTAAATGAGTCAGATTAAGATGAGGCCTGCACAGGACACAACATGTGAGTCACAGAAAGAGCAGATTGAGGCATGATGCCAGCGAAGAACCCATCTGTAACTAACAGAGATCATTTAAAACTTGGCGTGCCGGGACCAAGTACTGTGCCTCCACGCTTCCACCTGTAGACAAAACGCCATACGAGTTACCTTCTATACACACATAACATGCTAGCATGATAGACGAGCTCACGCTCTGTGACACACACATACAGTATATACGCACACAGACCTGCCTATGTTACTGGAGCTGCTGTGCTGGGAACACACCCTCGGGGACAGGAATAACAGGCCACTCCAGAGCATGAGGACATCTGAGACACAGTGGCACCACACGAGCATGATGACTCTTTAACTTCTCCTTATCTCCATCCCTAATCCTCGGCCGCCTCATCGTCAGCTACTGTTTACACCAACCACAAGTCAAGGGTAAAAGCAGAAAATGGACTTTCTTAATTTTAAATGAATAAAGTCCACTAGAAAGGCATTGGAGAAGGCCTCTATTGTGGAGGGAGCCTCATATTGAATACGGATTGAAATTTACATGACAACTTAGGAAAAATGCTTTTTTATTACTCATTCATCCCCTAAATCACTTGGCTCCCCCGCTCCTTTCCTCTGCCCGAGCTATTAAATCACCATCTTGACCCTGCGACCTGGGGCCGCAGCCATAAAGAGCCCCCTGTGGGTCAGAGGCCTGATTGTAACATTTGAATATGAAATGGACTTGGTTGGGCCTGGAAACAGCCCCATGCGCTGAGACACAGCCTGACCCCCAGGAGAGAGGCCTGCCTCAGCAGCCCCGGGCCTGGAGGCTCCCTCTTCTCTCAGCGAGGATTTACTTGGACTTGAGAAGGAGGGAGAGACCGAGAGAGGGCTGAAGTCGGGGGTGGGAGGGTGAGGGTAGGGTTTGAGCGAGAGTGAGGGAGAGGAGAAAGAGAGAGGGCATACATTTGAATAAGACAAGAAGCGATTGGTGTTTGCATGACAAAGGAGCCCGCCATCTCCCCTGATTGGTGTCACAGTGCGGCACTAAAGCCATGCAGCCCCCCCGGGGTGGGGTGATGTGTGGAGCACAGGCATGTTTATGCATCCAAGGTGTGATATTGGGGGGGGTAGTGGGGGCCCGTTGTCAACTTTCGGGTTAAGAAGTTTGAGCGCATACTCTTAACAGGAGAAAAGTCCGACTATAAATTTACAGTTTTAAGTAAAAATCAAGTTGGAAATGTTATTTTTTCTCAGACTATGTTCAAAACTTTTACAGACAGTTATAGATGCCTTAATAGAAGAAGCACTAATGGATACGTTTCTTACAATTTATGTCTTATTTTCACAGTTCTGAGGCTTCTTTTCTATCAATTACGATAACATTGTACTCTGAGATCTAGAAACATGGTGACATGGTTACGACATAGTCTAACAGGGCAAGAAACATGAGCATTCAGGCATTCAGACAGGTTGTAAACAAGCCAACAGATGATCTAAATCACTTACTATTTGGAGGGAAAACCAAAAGTGAATACACCCAAAATGACGGTAATAAACAGCCATTGCGCAGATAAAGTGGGCAGTAGGAAATATGGTATATCAAAGTTGAACCAGGAGTTCAGTCTGTGAACTTCGATGGATGTTTACAAAGGACAGTTTGGGTAATAATATTACTGTTACCATTTATTCTTACAAAATTAGTTTGGGTAAGCTTGGAGGTCAAAACAGTTTCTGCCTCATCTTTTCGCAGCCTGTTCCCCGATATCAGCAACTTATTTGGTGAATAGTTGGTGAATCATAACTAACAGAAAAAATGTCCAAAGCTATGAAAATAAGTTGCAAAGACAATCTGCATGTCTCAGGTTCCACCTCGTCTCTGAAAGTAAATACTGGTATGCCGCCCTGTTCCCTACCTGAACTACCCAAGCCGCCTAAATTATTCCAGAGAGGTGTGAAGACCACCACCCTCACAGTTCCCTGCTGGGCTGTCAGTGGAGTCGTCAGCTACTGCAGGTGGACCTCAGGCACCGCTGAGTCCTGATGGGAACAATGACAATACAAGAGAGATGAGAGGGGATCATATGAGTAGGCAAATCCAGGGCCTATGAAGGGGATTTCACAGCTCGATAAGTTTGGACAATTTGTTTACAATCCCCATTATTACAGCAGGTCCCTTGGGAGTAGGTGTACGTATAAACATTGATCCATTTTAGATATTGCAGATTAGCTAGGGGCTGGAGAACGATGTAAAAGTGCAAGAAAAGGTACTACAGATGAAGAGGGATGAGGATGAAGGAAGCGTGAGTGAGTTAGCGAGATCACACTGTCTCTCTCTCACACACACACACACACACGCACACGCACTAACCCCATGCAGACAAAGCCTCCACATGCTCATCTGGGCAGTGCCGCTGGCCCTCAGGGACACACCTCCAAGAGAGATGGCCTGACTAACTCTCCATGGCAACTAATCAATAAGTGACAGAGTCAGTCAGGACTGACCCGTAGCCCAGTGCTCCACCTCCCCCCATGTTCCCAGGGTTACACTCCCATAAACCACACACACACAGACTGGGCTACACTAAAAGAGAAAGTGCCCCCAACCTGACCAGGGCCCCGAGGAAAAGAAATCTTTGCTCAAACTGTGGGTGCAATTTTTTTTAACCTTTAATCAGCATGTGTTTCAACAAGTGTTTTTGTTTTTTGTGTACGGAGTGTGTGTGTGCGTGCGTGTTTGTCGGGCACACGTGGGTACAGGTCGCTGAAAGAACACAGCTCCTGACAATAGAGATATGATCAGAGGCTTTCTGATGGCGCAGAGTCACCACACCACCATTGTGTATCTGTCAATCTGCGTTCCCTCTCACTGTCCTCGACAAACACTAATCAATATCTGTGGCCTAGATGAGAGGCCTGATCTTCCCCCTTGTCACCTCCTTAAGTCCTTCTCTCCCCCACACTCTGCATTGTCTTGCAGCACTCACTTTTCTGTCCCTAGGCATAGTATGTACATCAGCAAACATACACATGGCCCCATTTTTCCTAGGCTTCCAAGACAGGTCAGAAAAGTGCAGTCAGAACTGTAGTTTGGCAAATTAAAAGTAACACTACATTCTCCAGTGTTCACAGACAAAGTGACGTGTGCTACAGAAAGGGGCCATCTGCAGCAAACACACTTTTACACACAGAGAAGTCTCAATTGGTGCCTGAGTGTTCCTTAATGCACATTAGAACCAACCGTTTCTATGTAATTGCCCTTACAGGTTATTCAGGAAGAGGCCTCTTAATCCAGTTTCACTCTTAACTACAACATGTGTTCATATAAATGTGTGTGGTTTTACACATCTTCCTCTTACCCCAATTACAAGCAAAAACAAGTTCAAGTAAACCTCAGCAGCGCTTAGCTGAACAAAACGTCAAAAGGAACCCGGTCGGAAAAACTCTCTAAACATACAAGCCAGGCAGCAAAAAACAGAATCCTCCCATTTCAGCTGTTCGTGTGATTTGTATTTGTTTTGTTTGGGACAAAAGAGGGGGTAATCCTGTCTCATATTTGAGAGGTCTCATATTCACACACACCTGCTGGGACAAAGTAAACACACCTTCAGAGTCAGACACCTTAATGGATGACCCTCGCATTAAAACCTAAGTCGGGATAAACCCTACAGCAGGCATGTTGACATGATATGGTAAAGAGACATGCCCACTCCGGGTTTGACTGTTAAGAATCACAGCTAACTATGTGTACAGTTCGTGCATAGGTGGGAAAAACATCATGGCCACGGTGCTTGGAAATGTCTCTTCTCCCCAGTTTTGCTAATTCATTTTTGTAATTTTTGGTTGATTCAATTAATTTAAAAAGGTTTGACTTTTCCACCGTGCCTTGTAACACAGAGGTGTCAGGTGTTTCAAATGTATCCTTATCCTGTATCTGATCAAAGCCAAACCTTAATAATAGAAAAACAAACCTATCAGACATTTTTCTTTTTTCACTTCAAATGTAATTTTGCACCCTAAATCAATTTCTTTACGTACCAGACCCTATAGCAGCTCAGGCACCTGGAAGTCTAATAAGCCCTTAATTCAACTAATTTACTTTCATCTGACATAAACACAAGTAACTTGCTGCTGGGCGGATGCAGTTTCTGGAGTGGCGGCATGCTTGTCTTTGAAGCATTTCCCACTCAGCATTCCTTGTGGTTGTGTAAGGGATGGCGATCCAACCACAGCTATCATTAATGAGCCATTTCATCACGGAACAAGTCTGGTGGTGCTCGCATAAGTTCAGGCAAGGAGCTGAACGTTGGGGATGAACTTAAAAGAGGGGAGGTATAAAAATGGTCAAATGTGACTTTCTAGTGTCTCTGGCGAGTGCTTGTCAGTGAACGAGCGGGTGAGAGCGTGAGTGGGTGAGTGAATGGAGAGGGGACTGAGAGGACGGTGCAGTGGAGAGGGATGGCTCTCAGTGGGTCAGCCCAAAAGCCCTGACCCCAAGAGGATTTGATGCCATTTTCCCACGCAGGGAGTCGACCTGAGAGGAGCTCGTTAACAACATCTGCCCCAGTTCAGGGAGATTAACCCCCACCCCCCAACCCCCGCACCTCTACACACTCACACACTGCTCTGCTGTCAATCGCAGTACCTCACACGAGTCCCACTGCTCTGGACAGGCCTGACCAAGATGTACAGCCCACTCGAGGCCCCTCCAGGCTCAGCTCCAAGGGACCTCCTGGAGATCCCAGCCACAGCAAATCAATACAGTCTGGCTCTGTCATAGGTGCAGTCCCTAGCCGCACTCATCCATTCATCTGTTACAATCAAACTATGTTGTTATGTGATGTCTGATTTGTGCATCAGAGGAGGTTCCAGATTTGAGTTTGAGATTACATGAAGTTGAGAGTATGTTTAGGTGTGTTCCTGCTGGAAGTTGCCCAGCCGGTTGAGCAGGCGAGCTAGTGATGTCACCTACGTCAGTCTGTCAACCAGATTAGCGTAATGACTTTTCCACTCATCATTCTGACGTAAAAACACGCACTCGAAACACACTCCCATTGCTTTTACCACCTTGTTCACTTGTACTCCCACAAGACATGCAAGTGGAAGGGCATGTTCTGACATAATAAGAGGAGCGACACGTATGGAAAAACAGCATTGCCGCCGTTAGGCTGGAGCCTTGCACGCGCTGCACACACACATAGGTGCGCGTAGACACACAGTTGTTGAATCCACTGGGAATCCGCTGAATCCATGTTCTACACAGCTATAATAAGGTTAGTTTTTGGAGAGGGGGTTAAACAAACAGGGGCTGTGAGGTCATAGGCAGATGGAAGTGGGATACGCCTGCACTTGCTGAGTGGGCACAGAGCTCCACATGACAGGGGAGAAAGGCCCTCCGGGCGCTCAGCGGGGGGGAGAACGAGGAGGGGAGAGCGAGGAGGGGATGGGGGATGGAGGTGGTGGGGAGCCCAGCTCGGATGGTCTCACTGCCAGAACACAATCAATAGCCGTGCACGGACCAGCCACACACCTCTCCCCAAACATAGATTTTCACTCCTTAATTATCATTAGGCATGAAATGTCAGTGCCAGTCCCAGTGATCACAGAGAACTGAGCTTCACTAACAGAAACTGCAAAACATATTTCACTATACTGACAGGTTCACACTTTCACATCAGTAGTTATGCAGAAAACTCAATATTTTGGTCGAACGTTGAACTCACAACTTGGTGTATTTATCAATGGAGTTCAGGTGCAGGTGAAAGCCATCCTGAGGTTACACCATTTTCCAAGTTTGACGAATAACCAAAAACCATCACTCTGTCCAGCCCACAGCAAACACGTCTGACACCGAGGAGCCAGAAGAGAAAAGCTGCTTAATTACAAAAAAATGAGTTGGAAAGTGTGATTAGGTGACGGGTGGCTGCTGGCACGCTAGAATGACTTAAGACCCTGTCAGTGAATGCAGGGAGGTCTGGATAATCTTTCCTTCCACAAAGGTGCATGGGGCTAATCCAGGCCGCTGTGCTGAGCTGTGGATCAAGTCCTACAAGGAGTGTGGGAAGGCCAGCAGGACCGCCACTGCTTCGGCCCTCTTGGTGGCCTAAGTTCATTTATCCTAAAGGTACACTGCCGGTCCATTCTTCCGCACACCTTTGCATTATTAAGAGCGTCAGCCACAGTGATTGCGATGAGGGAGGGTACATTTATGAATGGGATGCAATTTCAGGATAATGTGTCAAAAAAAGAGAGAAAATCCACCATTTAGACCATATATACAGAACCAACTCGGATGTGGACGGATCGCCACAGGGCCCATCAATTTCATAACTTAAATATGAATGAAAATGAATAGAGGTTTCTCTGCGCACATCAGAAATTATATGAAAAGCTAAATGAGAAACTTCTTTGTCAACATGCAAATGACTTATTAAAATACTTAATCTGATTCAATAAACTCATTCATTACACTATTTCTACCAAACAGAAAGTGACAAATTATATATACTGTGGCACATCAGCACTAAATTTACAAAACTTCAAATAAACAGGTGGCATCTCTTGCATTTTATGGGGTCTATTTAGACATTATAGAACATTGAAGTTTACACAACGTTTCAATGGGAAGTGATTTGACGCTCATCCCATTTCTTTTTCGTTCTTTCGATTCTTAAATTCAATTTTGAAGAAGTAGAAACATGTGAACTGAATTCTTGCCATAAAACTTGAAAAACACTCAAACTGGCTGAGCGATGTCAAAGTGATGACAGCGTACGGCATTAAATACGTCTTCACCAAGTCAATACTGAAATAAGTGAGTGAACTTGTAGGAGGCAACAACAAAATATATTTTTTCTCCAACTCATTCAAAACGGCAAAAAAATAAAAATAAAAAAAAAAGATACAAGACTAGTTTGAACTAAAGTTTAAACTCCAAAACGAAGGAGCATGTAAAATAAATGTTCACCGTGTATCATAAGTTCAAAAAGTTTAAGAATTATGTAAAATTGTATTGTTCATTTTAAGTGGATGTTTAAAATGATGGGGGTTTTTAAGTCCAGAAAAACTAATTTCACTATTCTTAAAGGCGTGTAAAATTATTTAAGAAAAAGTTAATGTGTTAAAGTGAAATATCACTGTACCAAGATTATCATTCTGAAAATAGCAGATTGTCATTAAGTGTGCTCGAAGCTCTTTACAGATCCCCTATAAAATAACTTTTCAATGTTGTGCTCCTTTAGGATACAACCTGCACGCCAGAGATAAAAACACCAAAACAAAAAAACAACCAAAGTCATATTCCCAAACTTCATATTGCACACAAGAGACAGAGTCACAAATTATGTTTCGTACAAATTTATTCAGCATTTAAGAATAGAGGATGGTCTTAAAATATGTAGAAACGTCAGTTTAAATAAACCTTTTCGTTCAGGATAATGAGTAAACATGACACTGTCAAAACCATCACAGAAAATAACATTTTACAAAAACAAAAAATTTGAACATTTCACGTGACAAAACATTGGGTTCACAAGCTTAAAAAGAAAAAAAAAAAACCCATCTTACTATAAATAAAACTTGCGTTTGCGCCCGCACAG
>JAVQJF010082371.1:0-12771 GCA_036023855.1 Gadopsis marmoratus | reverse complement strand
GTGAAGAACACATGGGGTAACAGTTAAGACCACAGGAGGTTCTAGATGAAGATGTATCTGTATGTTTACAATCTATAAGATTAACCCTAAGGATGCCAGAATAATAATATGCATTGCTTTATTAAACTTTGACCAATTTAATTGTATTTTATTTCATTTTGGTCTAGTTTAATCAGTTTTATTCCTGTCTTGCGTTTGTACTTGCACTGGAAATTGCTTCGCATAAAATGTATGTAAAGCACTGTGTTTTAAAGGTGCTTTGCTACACACTTGCATTGCTTTGCCTTGTGTACAACAAACAACAATTTGATTAGCATACATGCCCCAGGGAAATGGACCTGCCACGGTTTATACAAATATACACAGTGTGGCCTACAGTACCTTGTATCCAGACTGGATGTAAACCTAGTTAAAACTGTTAAAGTAGTTCACACCTGGCATCAGAATGTCTCAAATCCACATTTAATAACTACTTGTGATCTGATTTCTAATTTTGTCTGTGGTGAGACTGTAAAAATCGGAAACATAAAATGAAGATTTTGTTGAGATAGCACATGAAGAGAAATGTGACATTTGATATAATAAACAAAGATTGGGACATTTATGCACACTAGACAAATAGACAGTCAAGTCTGAAACACTTGCATTCACCCTCAAAACATATAGTCAACAATAACACTGTGGATAAGCCTAAAATACATATTTATACAAACCTAAACAGTACTGAGTATGGTATTGGATATCCCATATCAGATTACACATGTCAGGGGTGAGCTGATTATCTTGTTATTCACACTAGTAGACAGGACATGTGCATGTAAGGCGCATGCTAAAAGATCATCTTTGATCAAATTTGGTTGGATTTTTCAGAACATTTTAAATTTGAAAGTTTGTTTGTGATCACTGATTTTAAAAAAAACCTTACACTTATATTACATGTCATCTTAATGAATTAGACATAAGGGAAGCGTAACTTTAAAGATTCCCATCATATTGAAACAAGTAATGGTCCTTTCTGTCGTTTTTTTGGATGCCTGACTCTCCAGTTGTCGGCATGGCTAAAATGCTGCTGCCATCAGCAAAGAGCTGCTTTGAGGTTTTGCCCGGCAGGGATAACTGTCACGTTTCTTCACTCCTCAGCCCTGTGACTGTGATGCAGATGCAGCCAATCTCTATCAGCCAGCTGCCATGAGCCAACTGGATCATTATGTATTTAGTGGAAACATTTATGATGACGGTGATTGAACACACGTCACTAGTAAAACCCCAGCTCAGTTGCTTGGCAGATCAGACAGATCAGCTGTTCATTGGTTTAAGAGTGCCGTTACCTTTCTACATATTTTCAAATACTTTTCACTAAATTCAGTTGCGGTGCATCAAACATTGATGGCACATGCATTGCTGCATACATGCATGTGCAAGACATAATTTTAGTGTCCTTCAGAGGACGCCCTTGAATGCTAGCTTACAAATCTTTGTATCAGTCTAAGCAGCTTTTTGATATAATCTCCTTGAATGTCAGCTATTGTCAAAGAGTGAGATTAACTTTTAAAGTTGTTGGCGCCCCCTTTATGCTCAGGGAGCAGGTGTCTCAAATAATGGTAAAGTATGTCATAATTGATGATGTATTTGTTTTTTTCTTTAATTTAATTATGAATTAATTTAATTGAATTAATAACCCAATCTAATTTTAGGACTATAATAAAACAATGCATATAATTAGACAACTTTTGAAATTATAAATACAAACAAACCCGAACAAAACTCTCATTGACTAACAAGTTTTGTACAAATGTGAAATATAAAGTTAACAATCTCAAATGAATAAAGGCAGTAAAATGTCCTGCCGGGATAATCTTATACCTGCCCTGTAATAACAGCATAAGCTTCTGTTACACTGCACTCAGCATGTCTGACTGATTTCAAGTAGCTGCAGAGAATGGTTAATCAAGTCTGCATGGTTAAGCTTTGTTAGGTTCAGATCAGCGTTTCCTGTGGTCCCCCCCGAGTCAGATGAAGTAGAAGGATTGAGGTGTCAGCACTATGGCTACCAGGGATTGCCCCGCCTTGCCATCTGCTGCCACTACTGTAATCCACTCAAAGAGAAATTCAGTTGTCTCAGTCCATATCAAAGTCATGTCCGCTCTATTCAACAGGTAAATTAACAGCAGTGAGACTGTAAAATCCATGTTATTGCTATTACAAAGGAACTGAGACTTTTATTTGGCTATGTCTTCGAAATGAAAGGTCATCTCTTTGGCATAGATAAAACAGAACACTCAAAAGTAATTACCAAAATCTTAAATGTAAACTATCACTGACAGAAACAGGTCCCTCTCAGTTTGCTGTGGTCTCCAGGAGGCTTCATGTAGCCCACCACAAATTAAGGTAAATTAAAACAACTTCTCATTTACACTGTTCTGGTCCGTCACTGGAGAGTGGAAAAAACCTTGGGGGTGCCCTGTGAAGCTTAAGTCATAGTGTGACTTCGATATTTTTTTTTTTGTAGTTGTTTTGTAGAAAGCATGGACGATGAGTCTTTTCTCACCTACTGTTCAGCACAGGACGTACTGAACTCTTCAGTCACTTTTTGCAGCATTACAGCCTGTCAATCACCAGGTTGGTCTCTAGAGGGAGGGAGACACCCTTTCACTGTCATAGAAAGTGTGGTCACAGGTGACAAGCCTGAGATGCTGTGTGTGAATATTTATAGGTTTATACGTCACAGTACATTTACAGTAATAAGATCGTCTGAGTCATATCCATGGTTAATTTAGACCTGGCCTGGTTTGGTTTGCATCTGATCAAAACAATGTCAGGGAAAAATAAATCAATGTGTCTCTTTATGTATCAAATAATACAACTGAATTCAAATAGTGATTACAGCATTATTATTTTTCACTGATTTTTAGTTTAGATTTAGATTTAGATTGCCTTAGGGCTGGAGGCAATCCCAGCTAACATTGGGTCCAGTAGATCTATTTACACATTAGTTGATTTTTGATTAGGTAAGCTATACTCTGAAACGTAACAAATAACTATCAAATAAAATAAAAGTTTAAACGCAGGAAAATAAACAAGTACTCTTTGATTCAAAATTTTACAAAATATATAGGCTATAAAAAACATTTAGGAAATCAAATTTACTGAGTAATATACACTGCCTGGCCAAAAAATGGAGACGCATGGAAAACATCCCATCGTTGGCGGTAGGATAAGAAGATGATGTGTTTATGTCTAGTTATGACTGTCGTTATAACTTTTTCAGGGTTAGCTTTTGTTAATTGGGTTTTGCAAATAAGATTATTCAGGTGTCATTGTTTGATATAGCCAAAGGTCATCCTGTCAGATCAGAGAAAAAAATGTGTTGGAACAAACAGGAGAGCCATAACATAGAGCCCTCTGAGACAAACTTGCATTTTGTGCAACAAAAATAAAATGAATTTGACTCCCGTTTTGGTGTGAAGTGTACATGTTCTTGCCATGTCTGCTTCTGTTTCATCGGGGTGCTCGTTTCCTTCATAAGCATATGAAAGTTGGACAACCTGGAAAATCTAAACTGTCAATATGTGTGAAATATTCTGTCAATGAGTTTATTTAGTTTTGTTAGTGTTGTGATTGTATTGGCAACCTGCCTGATCACAGCACATGTAGAGACAACATATAATGTTAATTCTTTTCTAAGTCAGAATTTTCTACAATTCAAATAGTTAGTTACAGCTGTTTAGATGGAAAACAAACAGAGACAATGCCTGCATACCAACATTATTTTATTACATTTCAGTGGAAGACTACATGCTACAGCATACTTGCTGTGATACTTAAACTCACAATTTACATTCTTTATTTTGCAGTCATCTTGCATCAAGTACAATTCAGCATGGTATTACAGTGCAGCTTTGGTTTCCTCCAAGGAAGGTTTTTGTTGACATTTCTATATTTATGGCACATTTATGAGGTTGAGTGTATTTGACATATTTATGCAAAACTAAAACCAATATTACTAAAATGTTAATTAAAAAATGGGAATGAGGAAAATATAGGTAATTAGATATGTCCCTGAAAAAGCATTTGTGTACAAAATATTTTTTAAAGATTTTACATCATTTTAAATGCCCCACACAAGGTTTTAGAATCATCAAGAACTCTATGAACTTAAATTTGTTCAAACATTCTCCAGAAGAACCTTGCTATGTTAATCCATCCTGCATCTTCAAACACCTTGGTACTCATGTTTGCAGTGTCCAACATACAGAGGCTCTGCTTGGATGCCACGCCTTGAGACCAAATGAAAGCAGAAAGATCAGAAAGTAACAAAGCTGACATTACAAGAAAGAGCCCCTTGTCCTGTTGAGGTATGCCAGCACTAAGCTCTGTATATAAATTTCCTGGATAGAAAAGGTTAATTACCTCAGAAGCCTGCAGCGAAAGTCCTTCAAACGAGGATACGCCTTGTCCACACTGGAGGTCTGCTGCTCATCACTCCACAGTCTCTCTGCTGCAGCACTTGCCCTTGGCCTGTGATTTTGGGTCAAAACAGTTATTATTTTGAATAGGTTGACTAGTTTGGTGATTTTAGGGGTATGTTTAATCTCGTACCAAAGACGTGGACTGAGATTGGTGGCATCAACATATTCCCCCCACATGCAGACCTCACCCCCTATCACAAGCTTCTTCTGTTCCTCAGTACCTGTAAGGGAACGGAGAAAAGATTTAATAACATGATGGGTTTTAATTAAGGATAGGCTGGTAATGACTTTACTACCAATCAGAATCTTCACTTTATCACACCACTTCAAATCAAAAACTCAGCAAATGAATGTTTAAATTGTATAAACGGCAATTCCCATTGGCAGCTCCCATCCCCAGCACATAACTGATCCAGGTTGTAATAGTATGTGATATTACTTGGCCATGTACACACCAGAAAAGTTCTGTGGCTGCACAGTGTAGTAGTTGCGCCAGTCCTGGCCATAGGAAATGTGGTTGATGTACCACGGGGCAGCCAGCAGGACCCTCATGCCAGCTTTGGTGATCCTGCTGAGCTCTGCCTCATAACTAGCTGGGTCACCCTTCCAGATGTGCAGCACTGTGTCCTTAGGAATCTGAGCAGGGTGGCAAAAAACACACCATACTGTCTTGCACTTCTGTGCTATATTGCTACTGACCTGTCTGCCTGATGTATATTTACACTGATTAATCCATTTACATTAGTGTTAATGAAAATAGACACATAGCATTTTTTACCAAGACATGGTTCACAGAATTTGTACCCCCGTTATGGGACAAAGCATCTGAACTCCAGATGGAGTCTTGAAATTGATTCTTGGTGGTGCAAATGCATAGCCTTCCCCAAAACCAGAATGTTAATAAACTAAAAGCTTTATTAGAATATAATTTCTCTGTGCACAGTACAGGATGGGACAAACCAAGGAGAGTATAATAAGATTATCGCCCATTTCTAAAAACATCTTGTCTTCAGAAACAAGTGCTTTTATAGTCTTTTAATTTCCATACTGCAGACAGCATTTTAAATCTGTAATTGACAATTATTCTATTTTTTCATCCTTGTTAATATCTGTAATGTTATGTTTGTATATATCTACAATAAAAAAAATGAATGTGCCCAAACGTATCCTCAACCAACACCTGGATAGTGAAGAAATACATTCTCTTGGTGGTTATTGCAAAGATTTGCAAATAACTGCATAATATTAATACCAAGAAATATAGTACATTTTCACCAAAACCTAATATTGGGTGTGTTTGTAAAACCAGTGGCCTTGAACACCTTGTCTCAGAAGCAAGCATTCAAGCCACATTTAATTTTCATGATGACACATGGTAGTTTATCTGATAAGCAAAATGAACGTAAAACAACTACTGTCTGCAGCTTTATCTCTCTATTGCTGGGTCTTTGCTTTCATAATCTGATGCAAGGAGTAAAATAATTGCCAATGAAAATATTTGTATATTTCTGTGTTTAGGGGAACAGTGTCAATGTTAGCCATCAGACAGCATTGTGAGCCACAGCAATCATACCTCTCTGTAGCTGTGACCCAATCCCATACTAATTCTAAATTGAGTACTGTTTGTACAGTGTTCACACTGCAGAAGTGATTAAACATAGTACACTGATTCCTACTGTATGAATATTTGTGTACAGTATATTATGTACACAATTAGTATACCATATGGAATTGGGCCACAGAATGTGTCTGTAACAGTAGTGCATGGACACACATGTTTTACCTGTAAATTATTATTAGAGGGGACAACAATACAGCAGTTAGTACAACTGACACTAACCACAGCACACAGGTTATTTTCTGACCCTTGAAGGCGAGAGGCCACACAGTGTAGTAGCGGGCCCAGTTGTGCGTGGGTCCTGGCTGGTCCAGATACCATGGAGAGGCCAATATCACCCTGAGCCCTGCTTTAACCACCCTGCGCACTTCACACAGGTAGCAGCCCTCCCTCCATACCTCCACCACTGATAGAGACCAGCGCTGGAACACAATGCTATAGACTTTCAGACCATGAACTGTGTGACACATTAGCTTGTCTTTATCAGACAATATACTGTTAGAAATAGTTGGTCAGTTTGTTCCAACACTAAACTTCCTGAGGTCAAAATTATATTGTTACATAAAAACAAATGCCCAAGATATTGAACATATTAGAGTGTGTGGATGACTGCATATGTGTTTATTTGCATTTTAGCCATAATAGGAAAAATGTTTAAATGTGACAACAACTAGCCCATGTGAAGTTTTTTTTAACTGAAAAGAGCAGATTTCCCTCTTTACACATTTACAAAAACTTGTTTTCATTTGAGCCAAGAGTGGTGACAGTCAGCCTCTTACAGGAATACTTTCAGTGATCCACATTCTGCAGCAAAAACCCAAGAACAAGGATGTTTGGAAAGCTTGAATAAATACACAAACATCAAATCCAATAAGAAAAGTATTATGACAAATTAAATGTCATATGCTTTATATACTAAAATATATCTTTCAGTGTGAATGCAGATAGCTACTTGGACACTGTATAAAATAGCTGAAATAATATTTAAATCAAAAATCAGGACAGGTAATAAAGCAGTGCTTTTCTTTTTTAGATGTTTGAATCTGCACCAACCATTACAATGCAATAGCTAACATCACTTGTGTCGACTAAACACATGGTTGTGCTGCAATTAAATGAAAACTTTTAAATATTCATATTTATGAATATGTAAATTAATTGTTATCTGTGAAAATCAATCATACATCCCTGAACTTGCAGATATTTTAAAAAGATATGAGCCTATATGAACACCACTGACACAAAAATAATTTTATTTTATATCATAGTAGGTGTTATTTGCTGAGGTGTACTTACTCGTTCATGATAGTCAAACACATCCTGCCACACAATAGAGGTCTTGTTGAGAGCAGAAGTGATATTCACAATGCTAGAAATAGAGACATTAATGACATTTGTAACATTAATATGTTGGTTGGTGTATTTCCCTGAGCTTTCTACACGATATGCTCCCCTTCACAACCTACTTCTCCATGTAGAATGCCTCCAGTTTGGTGAAGTCTATTCCAAATCCCATCTTCTCCATGAATGCTCGAACATCAGGGTTGGATCTCCTACAGAAACAAGCAGTGGGAGTCATTATCGATATGTAATTATGATAATTGTTTAAGTGAATTTTTCAGAAGCTTAAAGTTACTTCACTTAAATCAAAGATGATATTTATAGTTTGAATGTTTAAAGACATGTTCCAACTCAACTATCTGGGACAAAATATCAACTTTTTCCTCCATTTTCTTTCATTTTGTTCTTTCTGAACAGATTAAGAGAAATGGAAATGATCCAATGTTTACAAAACAAGCATAAATCCAATTTCACAGACTGAAAATCTAAAATTTCATCCAAACCCAGGTTACTTTATTTTCACTCCCTCTAGCAGCTCTCTGTTCCTACACAGATATGTTTGTACAACACTGCAATCAATATCTGACACTAAAGGGTCAAAACAGCAGGATCGGACATTGCATACAAAAGAAAGGTAGCATTCCTTCTATTGACATTTCTTATGCCTTTTTGCTGCCAAACTCAGTAAAAATGTAAACAAACAAAAGACAAATCAAAACCAGGAAATCCAGATAGAAATCATTAACAGGCAGAAGGTATTTAAATGATCTGTCACATTTCAGCCTACCAGCAGGTAAAGTCAACCTCATCCCCTCCTAAGTGGATATAGGAATCAGGAAACACTGATGACACTTCCTTAAATAATCTGGTCAGGAACTGGTAGGTGGAGGGTAACGCTGGATTAACAGGACCAAAAGTACCTGAAGGGATGTCACCTTTGTAGCAGGGAGTCAACAGGTCAGACTGCCCTGGAAAATAAATGGTAATCAATCAGATTAATATAGTTTTGGTTAAATACATTTCTTGCATTGTCTGTTGAGTGCAGGCATTTGTTGCCTCTGATGTAGCCATAAGAGTCCTAAATATACGAAGTGATTCACACTCAGAATTCAGTACATGTCTTGTTGCCATTTATAGTCTTGGCTTGCAGGTTTGGCAGACATGATTACTGTTGATCTAAACCAGGCATAATGCCAAGTACTTTATAGGTTGAAGATCAATAAGCTGAGATCTTTTGGATAAAACTATTGTTTTTGAGTAAATGTGGCTGATTTATTTTTCCAACTTTACCTTTTCCCCAAGATGCGGTGTGTCCGGGTGAATCAAACTCCGGAAGGACCCTTATTCCCCTCAGCCTGGCATGTGAGATCACCCTCCTCACATCTGACTGTGTGTAAATGTGAGTCATCGGATGGAAAGCCCCCTGAATCAGAGCCAAAGGTTTTTGCTCAGGGTGGATACAACTTTTTCAGTTTTCCTACCTCATGAATCCACCTGCAGTGAAACTATTTCAAAATCTAGGATAATATAAAATAACAGATCATCTAGTAAAACACAGATAAGGATTTTTTGCAAGGCAAATAAAGACACGGTGCACATGACTTGAGATGACTTATTCTTTCTTATTACTTAACAGCTCTCTTCATCCGCATGACATACCTTCATGGAAAGATCCGGAAAGCTGCGGCTCTGGTAAGGGAAGGATGGGTCATCAACAATGTGCCAATGAAACACATTGAACTTACTGTAGGCCATTGCATCCTAACGAGAAAGATATATGTTAATGCCACGGATGACAAGTGCGATCAATGAACGCGAAGGCTGAAATTCAGACTATGTCATTCGATTATTACCAGAGTTTTTAAAATGGCCTGCACTGGTAAATAGTGGCGTGAAGTGTCCAACAAAATCCCCCTGAACTGAAACCGAGGGAAGTCATCAATCTCAGTCTTGTTTACAAAGTACTAAAAACAAGAAACAAGCACAAAACATTATTTGATTTAACTGATCCATCGCAAACATTAATCAAGCTCTATGACCAGATGATATTGCGTATTCAAGAAGTAATGCCTTCAGCTGTCTAATGATATGAGTTTGAGCATTTGAAAGATTCTGACTTACTGAGCCAAAATCATCTTGATACACCAGCTGACTGAAGGTTTCCAGACCTGTGCTTCATCAGAGGATAAAATCAGCAGTCATTTAAATTTACACAGAAAACAAAATACAGTGCAACTTGCTAAACAGGCTTTGAAGGAACCTAGCCCTTTTCATTGCCATCTGTAGCTGAGTGCTAGCATGTTTGTTTCATTTCTCTACTTTTGTTCACGCTTGTTTTTTTTAAAAATGTAATGGCAAGAATCACCTCTTACAGCACCCCACACGGTTTCTGCATTCAGAGATGCCTGTCCTGCAGACACACTCAGATTGTCTGGAGCACAAATAGGAGCAAGTTAGAAAATGCATGGAATCACACTGTTGCCACCGTGACCTTTAACCTGTGGTGCTCTGGCTCAGGTTTATGTGCTGATACCTACATCTCTCAGAAGAGTCCTCACTTGGGTAGCTCTCACAGTCATCATGGTCAACACTGATCTCAACAACGAATGGTTCATCCTCACTGAATCGCACAACACCATTTGCTGTTGGTCATAAAAGTGAAATTATTACAGTCACTAGTTGCTGGGTTAACATTTTTTAGAATTGCATATGTGCCTGTGCACTTATAATTTGACAATGTTACAATCAAACTGTGACTATTCTATAACCTACGGTGTTTTTGAAACACAACCATGAAGCTGTTTTACTCTGGTCCATTGTCATTGTGGGCTTTTAGCGTAGGCAGGCTTACACTGCCTGACTGATGAACTGCTGTCTCTACAAAGCCCATTGAGCTACTTTAAAAGCCAACATGACAAACAGAACATTCAAAACAAAACACGTGAGCACTTTGCTTTATTGTCGTCCATTCATAATGCAGTCTTACACGTGTGAATCACCAGATCATCTACTCTTAATGCTCACACTAGAATTTAAAAAGCCAGGGTTTACATAATTTAGATATTTTATTATGACAACATATAGTAAATAGCACAGGAAATTCGTGCCCTATGGAAATTATGATCATATCATCAAAATACTGAAGTATCACAGAATCCCTTTAAGTACCACTTTGAATGCTGACTACTTTTGTTAGTGGCCTGCGACTGGACCTTTCATGTCCAGGAAGTTGTAGAATCTGACTTTCGATTTATCGCAGTCTTAATTCCACCTCATTGCATCACCTACCAGAAGTGTAGTCTGAAAAAATAAGAGAAAAATATCTCTTAAATGCAGCATCTAGAACAGAACAGTCCTGCTGTGCGGCTGATCGCCTTCCGTAACCGAAGTAGAAAGCCTCTGGGTCCAGTGAGTATCGCTCCGTCGAGGAGGTGAACGTCTGCGGTAATGGCCACACTCCCTCCGCCGTGTGTAGGCCAAGCTGGAGGATAAGTAATAGCAGCAAATTAAAACTTGGACGAGTGTATCGTCCAGAACTAACCGTACACATGACTTCCATGTCACTAGCATCAACTGCGCTGTCAACCTGTGCCAGTCAGGTGACGCGTCGATCATGAGTGAATTGTTCCCTGAACTACTCCTTTGTCATGTACTAGTAGGAAGTAGTCCTCCCAAAGAGTAACTCGATCATTTTGCCGCGCATGCGCATTGCGCATTGTTTTTCTCACGTGACAGCTACGCAGGCTCGGGATTGGACAGAAATGAGCAGTCCTCTGTCCGCTGTGCAGATGATTTGGGTTAATAGTTATGGATCACCACCTGTGCAGCGGTGGACCAGCACCGAGTGGGAGTGTTTGTCGGTCATTTGACGGACTTATCAGTCATGGTGACGAAGCGACCCAGACCCACAGAGACGGAGATCGAGTGACAAAGACACAGAGTTGAGGAATTGAAAATGAGAAAGACTCTGTATCTTCAGGCGTCTGCACAACCACCAGCTCCATATACTGATGGGAATGAACAGGAAAAGAAGCACCCCCCTCTCCTCCATGCATCACAGAGCATGCTCATCACCGAGTTTCTGTTACCGCTGCCGGCCCTCTGCTGGCAGAACTGGAGAACGACCTCTGAGCCACAGAGGGCGGTAATTCACCAATAAACTTCATGCCAACCGCCGTAAAACTAGAAGAAGAAGACTTTTTTATTTTAGAATTCTGAATTTTTGCTTTTTAGAATTCAGAGGTTAAAGTCAGAATTCTGAGAATAAAGTCAGAATTTCTTCAACGCAGGCTTAATAGGGCGAAAGCACAAAACGTTTGTTTTTGTTTAGTTTCTGAAGAAGGTTGACAAAAAAGTGAGTAATGTTGTTGTGATGCTTATTAACGCTAGCTAATTGCTAGGTAATAATTGAAATGACTAGCTTTGTGCCAAGTGGAGCGAATTATTGTCATTAGTTAGCTAAGTAAACAGACAGGTGAGGGAGCTAACACATAAAATGGACTCTTACTTATATAGCGCTTTTCAACTATTGAAACGGTTCCCAAAGCGCTGTAACAGTAATCTGTTAATTTTAAATGGCTAACGTTAGTGACAGTATTAACTTTACATTATAATCGATGTCACGTATATTTTCACCATATAGCTAATAGAGAAACAACACACTCAAATTATTGCTGTGGTGCAGACTTTATAAAGTCAAAGGTTAGACATTACCACTTATCAGTTAATGCTAGCTAACTTAATGCCATCAACCTTCTAACCATAAAGTTACAGTTGGGAAAGGGCTTAGTTTGTTGTATATGATGTCCACTTGTTAATTTGTGTGTTGGTACATATGTAAATTATTTGTGTGGAACTTTAAAATTAAAGGAACACTTTGAAAACACATCAGATGTCAATGGGAAAAAAATCATGCTGAAATCTATACTGATATTGACTGGGTAATGTGTTAGGAATGAAAGGATGCCACCTCGTTTGATGGAATTTAAAGTTATCAACCTACAGAGGGCTGAATTCAAAAACACGCTGAAAATCAAAGTGAAAGAAATGATGCGGCAGGCTAGTGCATTTTGCTGAAATGTCATTGCAGCAACTCAAAATGGTGCTCAGTAGTTTTTATGGCCCCTTACGTGCTTGTATGCATGCCTGACAACATCAGGGCATGCTCCTAATGAGACGACGGATGGTGTCCTGGGTTATCTCCTCCCAGATCTGGACCAGGGCATCACTGAGCTCCTGGACAGTCTGAGGTGCAACCTGGCGGCGTCGGATGGACCGAAACATAATGTCCCAGAGGTGTTCTACTGGATTTAGGTCAGGCGAATGCAGAGTATGAGGAGAGCA
>JAVQJF010082369.1:0-14665 GCA_036023855.1 Gadopsis marmoratus | reverse complement strand
TAGCCTCTTCATCTTGCTCTTAATTTGCACCAGATTGATGCATTCAACTTTAAAATATACAAACTATTCTTTCCGGGGGAAAGATTGGCCCCCAAGAGGGTCCGAGGTCCATCAGACTTCATGCCCCCCCTGTAGAAGTCGCCCACCTGGGCCCCCCAGGAAAAACTGCCGCTGATCTTCCACACAGCAACCTGGTTGTGCGACTCTGTAACTGGAGCTCGTATGTAGATGTTCCGGTCTCCGGGCCAGAAGGTGGCGGTAACGCACCAAATGGACGCCAACCGCCGTAAAACTACAAGAGGAAGAAAAAGAGTGTCTGGCTCGTTTCTGTACATCAAAATAAATTATGCTGTGAATTACAGACGTCTCTTACAACGTCAGTCTGCAGGAAAAGTCCCCAGCCGGAAGTTACACGGTTTGGCCACTGAGCACTTCCTGGTTGTTGATGTGCCGCTGAGCAGCTTTTCTCCCGGAAAGTCTAAAGTCTTATTTCTGAAGGAATATTTACGGTCTCAGAGACAAATCAAGTTTCGCTCCCGTTTGAGTCGGTCCGTGAAATACAAACGTTATGTCAGTTTAAAAGTCAGGAAAGCCGCAGATGGAGGAGGAGGACTTCCTGTCGGGAGTGTCAGCTGGGTGTTCCCAACAAACCGGACACGGAAGTGGTTCAAACTCACCGGAGTGAAAGTGTCGGGAGCTTCCGGGGACCGTCGGTCCGTCCGGGAGCTTCCTCCCGACAGAAATATGTCAGAGGACGAAAACAACACAAACCTGTAACAGCGGCACATAAACAGTTATGGCTGATATCCCAGAATCCACCGCGGCCTGACGTCACGTTCTCCCGGCCGCTACAGTTCATAGAATGACCACCTGGTGGCGCGGCCCGTGTCGTCCCTGCCACCGTTACATAAAGACATGAAGCCACAGCTCGTTAAAGCCACTTTGTACTGTGTAAAACAACAACAACAACAACAACAACAACACCGTCAGCCAAAACACAGACTAACAAACACCCTATAAAAGCGGAACGTTAGCAGAGGATGGTTTCGATCCATCGACCTCTGGGTTATGGGCCCAGCACGCTTCCGCTGCGCCACTCTGCTGCTCGGACAGCAGCCACACGAGCCTCCTCTTCCTGTTTCATCCTGATTATTATTGTCTGTGAAACTGCTCCGACTCGGGCCAACGAAGGACAGACGAGACGTGGCTGCTTTTAACAATTTATTAACAAAATGATAAAATAAATAAATACAAATTGATCAAATGCTCCTAATATCAACTCCTCCCCATGTTCCCTACAGTATTTCCTAAACACTGCATACAAAGAATTAATCACAGAAGAGGCTCAATACAGAGGTAAGAATCCCACCAGACCAGTCACAATGTCAGGCCAACAGAAGACACATCTGGAACAGAAGTCAAAAAAATAAACACATTCCTTTCCAAAATCATTATGAAAAAATACAAACAATTATACAAATATTCAGATTGTGTAATTTACCAATTTACACATTTTTCAGCACACCAGGTGAACTTTTTCTTTATTCATATCGCTACAATGCATCTCACCAAATGGAAGATAAAAAAAGACTTCTTTTATTTTTTTATTTGAATTTTTTTTTTGCACTCAACACACCCCCAGTGGGATCAGCTGTGGATGAGGTCAGAAGCTTCAGGTGCAGTTGGGTCCGGACAGGATGGATGGTGAGCGGTAACAACGGGTTGATGTCATGTATCGACAGAATACTAGAAGGCCACAATCATGACTTGATCGCTTTAAAACCAAAAACTGAAAGGACTCGAGTCGTACTGAACTACTTTACCACAGAGGGAACTGGACGTGAACATTTTGAATGCATATAAGACTTCCTCAAATACAAACTGAGCAGCTCTCAGCTGCCGACAAATGGTCCTTTTCCAGCATGATGAATGCACACGATGCTGACGCAGAAATTAACTCCCTAATGATATGCACCAACTACATAAAAGGCTTCCAAACACAAATGCACATGTGCAGTGTTCTTTGGATAAATTCACTTTTAGAGCTTGACTAAAAAGAAACCGAGGACTTTTCTCTAGAAGAGGACAATGACCCCCCCCAACATTCAGCATGGTGCATTAGCCAAGTTGAAATTAAAATCTAAAGCAAGGAGCCAAAACCTTCTCGGCCCCGTCACTAAAACATGGTGTCAGGAAGAAACGTTTCTGTTCTAACGTGGATGGCTGCCAAACTGTTCGACACATAAATGCTCAACATAAAAAAATGTGACTTGAGTTTCACATAAAAACTTAAAAAACAAAAGCAAATGTATATTAAAAAGGTTTGACAAATCTTGTATAAAAATTTGCATAAGAAGGCATGCGTACCACCAGACTGAGTGGACAGATGCTGCTAATTGGGTCTAAGTCTGTCCATCAGGGTGCAGGTTAGTTTGTTCATTCCAAATGCACACAGACTCCGGCTCACATGACCTGATTTAGCAAACTCATCCCTCCTCCGAAACACAAGAAGAAGAACAGCACAGCGGGAACGATGAACGGGTCAAAGGAAAACAAAGGAGCCTCCGAGTCCCGACTGAGAACCAATCAGGTCTAACACAACGACAGGAACTCACATCCGGAGCGAGACTCAGGACTGCGATTCGTGTTACCGACGGATGCCACTTTTCCTCGGATAATAATACTGGTCAAAACCAAAAGTGCATCACAAAACAACTGGCTGTCACACTGAGCAACACCTCATCATCAGCAGCCCCTCCTTGGAGCTTCTCATCCACCGCTGATTTTCACCAAACTACCTCTGAGCTTCTCGTCTGCAGTGATTTGTTTTTCCAAACGTAAAAGTGAATCACGTAAAAAGGCAACTCCTATAACAAACAACAACAAAACACTATCTGGCCAATATAAACGGCATAATATGAAATGCAGTTTGGACTCGCATGGACTGCTGGCAGCCTGAGGTGGAGGGACCGGGTCTGTGCTCCGGAGGACCAGGGAGCTCGGCGGGGTGGGACAGACCAGAGGAGGGTGGGGCTGGTGGAGGATTATCTGGAGGGTTAGTAAGGTTCTACAAGTCACAGTGCAAGTCAAGAGACAAATATTATCTGCTGTTTGAAGAAAGGCACTCGAGGTACCTACTGTACAGAGGGAACGGTCCAGTTTGTCTGGAACACAAGTTCGGGCTCGTTCAAAGAAAAGCTAGTTGAGTGAAGAGAGTGAACGACTACGCTGCTCTATCAATGACTGAACACAAGCTAACATGTTGAAAGAAGAAGAAGAACATCCACCCGAGTTAGCCGACAGAGAACAAAACACACAACAAATGGACGTCATAAGGACGTGGGGACATATTAGTTGGGTTTGCATCCCAGGCCAGTCTTTTCCTTCCAAACTCTTCATTACACACAAATTACATTTATCAGACAACAGTGTGGCCAAACATGTGGAAATGTTACAGAGCTTTTCTCGGTTTACTTTTTTGGGGATCTTCTGAGTGAAGGCAGTTTGTACAGCTGATGTCAAAAAAAATCAGGATTTGTGTCAGATATGCTGATTGATATGATATGAAAAAGACACAGCTGATTTTATAGTCACCCAACAACGTATTCACCCCCACAGTCACGTGCACGTTTACTCTGCTATCATAAGATGTCAATGGAGATCTAAGCAGCTTGTGTCACTATTATTGTGTTATTTAGTTTCATCCTGCGCCATGAGCATCTAACCCGTCTACAGCCATGCTAGCAGCTCTGCTCCGCTCAGCTAAATGCTAACAATGACAATGCTAACATGCCGTTTTTAGTGTTCACTGTCTTAGTTTAGCCTGTTAGCATCCTAGCATTAGCTAGTTAGCAGTGGACACAGAGTGCAGCTCTGAGTGCACAGAGTGCAACATTAACATGTTGACCTGACGGTGGCGCTACATGAAAAGTCAGAGGATCACCAAAGTCAGCAGGATTCATCCTCTTTGATATCTGGTGTAAATTTCATGAAAATCCATCCAATAGTTGTTGATATTTCAGTCTGGACCAAAGTGAGCGACAGATGGACTAGCATGGCTAAAACTCCCTCATCAATAAACAGATCAAGTAAAAGTACACTGAGATAACACAACCATCAGGGGTGAATACCCTTTTGGATGGCTAGAAATGTAAGCAACAACGCTCCAATATTGCAAAAAGAAAGAAACACCATAATTCCAGCACAACCAGAGGCCCCCTTCATGAACAGACCAGAGTTTGTTAATGCCCCGTTCCCAACAAGAAGCCACAAGTCATGATGAGTTCACCAGACAAAGACAGACCCGAACTGACAGCCACCAAGCCAACAAATAACAGCATCACATTTCAGCCCAGACATGCTCCAGAAAGAAGAGATGCACTAGTCTAACTGTGAGGGGATGAGGGGTTTCTCAGACAGAAGCCCAGCAATTCCTCCTAAAAATATGAATGTCAGACAGAGGTTTGTACTTCCTCCTAGAAAAATATTGGCAATGTGGGGATAAGTCACATCACAACAAAGAGATGCATACTCTGTTTAATTCCATATTAACATACAAAAAGCTCTTCAGCACTTCTTTGTAATGCAGCAAGCTTGTGCTTTAATCTCAGGATTTGTGGTATTGTCCTTTGAGATCCATCTGAAGGAGCAGGTTCATACAACAAATCCCTCCATTTCAAGGAAAAAAAGTTCCCTTAATGTTATTGTTTAATAAGCTCTCCTCTCTCAATCTGGGGACTTCCAATTTCTGAAATGGTAGCATCTATATCTTACAACGCCAATGATTTGATCTTTCACTACAGTAAGTGGACTTGTCCCTGCTGAATTTGGATACAACATCATTTTGGCAGTTCAGGATTCAACAGAAATGTACAGAATGCAAAGATCACCACTTCAAAAAGAGGATTCCTTTTTGTGTTGATAATGCCAGTCCAGCAGGTTCAGGAACAGAAAGCACTTATTCTGAAGACTAGGAAGACCTGAATATCTTTTCCTATAAAAAAGAAACACAGCCCAGATATAGTTTGTGTGTGTTGACATTGCAATATTGCAATTTCACATTTAGTGCTCACAGTTGACACACTTGACTCACGAATGAAAAACTCAATCACTACACTTGACCGACACCACTGATAACATCTGTTAGGCTACTGCGCCTGTTCGACCTCGTCCTCCATACCTGCTGAACACGACGCTCAGTGTCTTTTCTGCCTGAGCTCAGGGACATGGGGGGGGGGGCTGTTGGTTGGTAGGGGATGCTGAAGGAAGGGTCTTCCGTTAACTGGGTTAGGGTTGTTTCAGGAGGAGGTTTGGGTTTTGGGAAGGCTATTAGTTGACAGGACAGATAATGTTGTTTTGTTGAAGAGTCGTAGGCTGATTTGGAAGATCAGGACGTTGTTGGTTTAAAGGCATCAGTATGCTTCACACGAAGTGCTTGTTGGATCGACATACAGCGTCTGAAACTTGTGTCCTGACAAGACTTGGAATGGGGGCTCGGCTGGCGACGTTCTGTTTGGGTTTGTATGCCACTGTGCACAAACTAGTTGGTTTGAAGCATCTGAAGCATTTGGAACTCATTTGGGTTTAAGAGGGAGGTTACATTAGATCATTGATTGACTGTTGACTGAAGACGGATAAAAGTCGTGTGTTGATGAAGAAGTTACGGTCGGTGTAAAGGTGTCCGTTTGCTGCAAACAAAGCTTCACACCTCCCCATCACAGCGATCGGCCGGGTGAGCGACTGTGAGAAAGTAGGAATGTTTTCAGCTTCAGCCAGATTTTCACCTCGTCTTGACTGAGGCCGTTCAGAACAGCTATAAACACAACGTATAGTATGAACTTGTTTGTTTGAAGCATATGGAACCTTTTTTGGTTTAAGAGGGAGGTCACATTGGATTGTTGGTGGATTACTGGTGTTTGATGACTGCAGATGGTTACGCTGGGGAAGTCGGTTTAAGATCTGGGAGGAGGAGGAGGAGGGGTTAGGGGTTAGGGGTTAGGGCTGTTTGAAGGTAGAGGAGATCAGGGTTGTGGGTTTGCAGAAGTAAAAGGTTGTTCACATTAGGTTCGTTGGGACGAGGTGATGAACAGGCTCTCTTTTCAGTACGCATACTCTATCACAACACTGCTTTTTAGTCCAGTAACCCCTGACAGATGTTTGGTTCCATGTTCTCAGTTTTCTCCGTTCCCACGTGAACCCATCTCCCCACCCCACAAGAGAACACAGGGGCCACTATAACAGGCACACACTGGTGTGATGATGAATTAAATCTCCCTTTGAGCATTTCCACCACTGACGTCTATCATTAATTGGCATGATGACACTGGTGCATAGACCTTCCAGTAGCCCAGCTCTGTGGGCGGAACAGCCTACGTCTTCCCAGAGCCACGTGACTTGGGCTGTATATCTACCATTGACACAGTCTGACAATACAATGCAAACAAACAACATTTATACAGATTGGCAACTTCAGGGCACCATGGGGTGCAAGCAAGAGTCTTTTTTTTAATATATATGTTTGAATTCCCACAACTCAAGAGACATAGCATTACTTTTTATTGTCCAAACTGTTGACAAGAGCTGGCAAAGAATGCTGGGAGGGTTCTGAGGTTTTGCTGTTGTTGGTGTTGATGCCGTCACTGTCAGTGATCTCCTCCTGTTTCTTCTCCACCGCTGTCTCTGGAGGGTTGACGGCAGCCATCTTGTTCTCAGAGTTGGTGGTGCAGCCTCCTGCGGGGCTGTGGTCAGGGCAGGCCGGCTCGGCTGTACCATTGGTGGTGGCAACAGGCGCGACCACTGAGGGAGCGGGAATGTCAACCACCGGAGCTACCTCAGTCTCAGGCTTGGCCACAACCTCCACCTGGATATCAGTCCCCGTTTCAGCCCCTCCCCCTGCCCCGAGTCCAGGTGCTGCCTTAGCCCCTGCCCCTACACCGGGGCTGTTATCTGCTGTTAGGACTACGCTGTCTTCTAGGACAGTCTGGCTGTCGGTGTCTCCTCCTGCTGCTTCTGTTGTCTGGTTGTTCCCTGCGGCTCCGTACTCCTGTTTGTTCCCATCAGTGTTGCTGCTGGCTGAGGAACTCCCAGCCTTCACTTTGTCTACAGATTTGGCTTCTGGTGCAGCTTCAGAGCTGTCTGCACTTTCAGCACGGTCCTGAACTCTGGCACTGACCTCCTTACCCTCTGTTTCTGCCAGAGCTTGGTTGAAATTGAAGGCTTGGATGAGGCGGATCAGGTGTTTGACTTTTTCCAGGGAAAGCTGCATGTCTTTCTGACGGGCCAGGATGGTGTTTTTGGTCTCCATGCATTTCTGTTGGACGAAGAACAACTGGGTTAGATTTGACACAAGATTCCAGATGTGACTAAGGAAACAACCAAAAATAATTCTCCTTGAGTTCTTGTGCTTCTAGATTATGGATCAGTCTTTATGACTACTAGCAGTGTGTGCCATCACTTCACCTCAGTTTAATTTTGAGACACCTGGCTCTTCATTTTGGGAGGTATTGTGGAGGAAATGGTTGAATACCTTTGAAGAATTGAAACTCAAAAGTTTTTAGTTGCAGTCTAATTAAAGGGAAGTCCTGGTATTTTCAAATCTGGGCCCTATTTTTTACATATTTTGGGGAAGTTGCCCACAAGGATTAAATTGCAGCCCGTTCGCGGATACTGGCCCAACTCAAAAACCTATAGTTTTAGTCATTTTGACCCCAAAATATGTAAAAATAGGGCCCAGGCTTAAAAATAGCAGTGTTTCCCTTTGAGTAATGTTTGTCATTTCAACGGTCAGCACTGGCTACACCTGAGATCTGTTAGCCTCTGAACTTAGCGAATCGGGGTATTTCATCAACCTGAAACCGGATCTAAAATGGGACCGGCCCTTGAACTGTTGCACTGTGTTTCTTACCGTTATGGAGTTGCTGAGCTGTTTGACTCTCTGTTCCAGCTGCTCTCGCTCCAGTTTTAGTTCAGAACTCCACTTCATCAGCTTCTGTTTCTCCTCTTCTTTAGCTGCAGCAGAGAACAATCAAACGGTTAATCTCTCTGTTGAACTGTCCATATCTGTCCCAGCAGACGGTGGAGAGAAGAAAATAATCTAATGTCACCTTCTTTGTAAGCGATGTAGGAATGAACAATTGCCAGTGTACCAGGCCAGGGAATGGCTTCTTCTTTTTTCAGGATCTGGAGAGAGAGAGCTCGGAGTTGTCAAAGAGGCTGAGACTTAGAAAAGACTCGAGGAAGACAAAACCTAGCCGCCACCCTGTGGTGAGGCTGAGAAGGGACACGCAATGGAGTGGATGGGTGTGAGATGCCAATCTTTACTAACACAATGAATGGAACAGAAGCACAAAAAAAACAATACTGCATCATGTATATGCTTACAAAGGATTGAACAGTCCTAAAGTTCAGGACAGTGTGGCAGAAGGCCGGTCAGCAGAAGCAGTTTTTTACAGTCAAGAACAGCTAATGGCCCTGCTTGGCCCCTCTCTGGACTGCGGTACCCCCTTCCCCCTGACTCAGGATCAGTCACGGCTGCTGCGGTTACCTGATCTTGACATTTGGGACAGATCCACATGCCTTTAGGAATGGTTTTCAGGGGTGGATCCAGGCAGTCCAGGTGATAAACACGAGAACACGTGTCGCACATGAGCAACTGGCCACTGCGTCTGCACACAGTGCAGAAATCCTCATGGATGTCTCCCTGTGAGGAAGAATTGGACCAATCAGTTTCCCCGCCCAACTGAGCCCCACCAACCATCTGTGGAGAGCCAAGGCAGGGGGAGGCACCATGATCTGGTTTGGTTTAGTTTACAGTTGGCCTTGTTTTAATATCTAATGGACATGGTGTGTTAATTAACTGAGCCCACAGAAAAGTTACTTGACATTTGGGAGTTAGAATGTGTTCTGAGTAGTAGTTATTAATGGATGCTCTGGGCTACAGGACACTGTTCACTTTGTAAGGCTGAAAGTAAAAATCAACTGATGACCGATGATTATCACATGGAGACAACAAACTAATGGACATGTTTGTGGAGGTCTTGGGGTGCAAATGATTGACAGAGCTACTGGGCCAATAGGACTGTGTGTGACGGGGTTTCCAACCCTGTGAACTGTCCGTCTCCCCCATCGTTACTTACATCCCCAGAGCTGGGGCTGGGCAGGGGGAGGGGATGGACGGGGCTGGAGGGGGAGGTCGGGGTGAGGCTGCCCAGCTCCGGGACGCTGCTGTATTTGGGTGGGCGACCTGGGTGAAATGAGACAGACAACAAAGACGGAAAACAAAGAAAAAAGAAAGATGGAGAGGGGGGAAGAAAACAAAAACAAACAGTCTGTATGACATACCTTGGAAAGGGAGTCTTCGTTGGCTAGCATGAGACAGGGGAGCGGTAAGGGAGGAAGAGGAGGAAGAGGAGGAGTCAGAAGCACAGACAGCAGTGTTAGTGCAGGAGACTGGCTCCGTGCGAGCTGAAGCCGAACACTAGTACAACCTACGTCCATGACGGAGCAGCTCACAGCTTTGTGTCAGATGTCACTTTGACTTTATTACAGGCTGTCAGCAGGACTGTGGGCGGGGTTTTAGAAACACTGAGGTCAAGTTCAAGTCCCCATAATACACCCCCCCACTTTAACTATTTCTTGGATTCATATTTCATTCAGCCATTTAGTTTTAAGGAGATTAAGGTGATTGGAAAATGAGCCTGTAAACAGTCCACACCTCCCGTTCGTAACGCAATCTGTGGTCTCGAGCTCAGTCTGAGAGCACCATGATGACATCACTATGACATCATCAAGGTCATTTTCTCAGACTTGACAAAGCAGCTGCAGAGGCTGGGAACGACACAGCTGAAACGTGTCGAGAAGTCGGCTTTTTACATATTTATATCAGATATTTGAGCATTTTTATTCTAATTAATGATGCCACAAAAATCTGAGAGCAACATATCATCTGATATTCTTTTTTAATTTTATTTGGATCCTTTAAATTAATGTTACTAAGATATGCAGAGTGTACAAATGTACTGAGAAATGTACTCTACCAACATACACTGACACTGATATTCTGCAATAATATACGTATATCATTCCCCAAAGTGAGGTATCCTAGATGCACGGATACTGATACTCAGTCCTTTATTTATGCACTTGTCAGTCTATCCAGCCTCTGAAATACCCTCCATGCATATGTTTTTATTTGTAAGACATAAAGTCCCCCCAGGTTTCTAAAACCCCCAAACACATGAAGCTTCATGAGTTTAAATCTGACACTTCGAGTTACACGTGTTTGTATTTCTAGTCTTTGCTCCTGAACACATTCAGTCAGATGGAGGATGCGTTGAGTATTTAGTGTCAGTCAAACCTCGTAAGTTAGTCAAACAGATGGTAAAATAGTGAGTGGAAGCTTCTTGGGTTCAATTTTAGTATTTTGAGGTGTGAAGTAATAAAAGCTGATTCATGTTAGTCGCCATTCACACAGGAAGTCACTATGAGCCACTTTAGCTCCACTGAACTGAACAGCAGACAAACTGCTGAGTTAAATACCTCCAAGACAAACGAACCTCTCTTGATTTTCACTTCTATCACTACCGTGTGACGTTCAGCACACATTTGGGTCTGTGAGCACGCAGCCTGTCTCAGGTACATATGCCTTAAATGGCTGTACTTCCCGGGATGCCTTTCAACAATTCCCTGGGAAGAGAACAGGCGTGAAGGTTCAACTGGATTTATACTTCTTCATCAAGCTGGTCCAGAGGTTATAAACAACCACAGTGCAGGAACTGATTTCCTGTATAGTTCAGCTCGGGCTGCTTCTCATGATATTCTTCACCATTTTTAGATTAAACGATTCAGCTATAAAATTGAGAAAATACAGAAACTGTCCAAAACATATTCAATTTCAGATATAAAACAGAGAAAATCAGGACGTGTACTGTACTGATAACTGTACTGATTAGTGGTGCAACAGATCACAGTTGATTCGTACAGACCCCCCCACGGCTCGGCAAGTTTAACCATCAGAGTGTGACGGACAGTTTAACTGCAGCTGTACGTTCTAAATAACAGTTCCCTAAATCTGGTTGCAGAGCTGCAGTGAAAAGATACCAGACAGATGTGTTTTATTCTGAAGGTTGATTTGATCATTTAAAAAGCTGCTTTGTATTCACATGAACGGGGCATGTTGAATCCCAACCAATCAGGGATGGACGCTGCAGGAGGGAAAGAAGCGCAGTGAGAGGCCATCAGGTCGAGGAGGAGAGGAAGAGTTACTTATCACTTCTTTTTTTATCCAACAAATGTGAGTTTTGTGATCCGGGGCATGACTACAGTACACTTGCCTTTAAGCTAACGGCATCAGGAACATAAACAACACAAGGATCTCAAAGGTCCAGGAGATAAACAGATGTTCCTGCCTGTTAAATCTTTACACATCACATATTTACTATGTCCCCTCAGTAATCACTTTCATATTCTTTCAGTCCCATAATAACAATCTGTTCACTGAAAAGGAGGAGACACTTTCTTTAACTGGACCTGAAACACGGAGAAGCAGCTCGAGCTGAAATACCACACTCCAAATATATAATATAATATGTGCTGTGGTTCCTGTGAGCTTCAGAGTCTCTGCAGCGTACTGACAAACAAGTTTAAATCCGGCTTTAGACATTAAACCCGACTGAAGCGACAGGAAACAGAAAGCAGGAAAAGGAGGGAAGACTTGTTTTACAGCGTATTATTAGTACTGAGAAAGAGATTAGTCTCTATTCTACTGTATTTATTGTATTTATTGTATCCACTGTATCCACTGTGTCCACTGTATCTACTGTGTCTACTGTATCTACTGTGTCCACTGTATTTATTGTATCCACTGTATCTACTGTGTCCACTGTGTGTACTGTATCTACTGTGTCCACTGTGTGTACTGTATCTACTGTATCCACTGTATCTACTGCGTCTACTGTATCCACTGTATCTACTGTGTCTACTGTATTTATTGTATCCACTGTGTCTACTGCATCCACTGTGTCTACTGTATCCACTGTATCCACTGTATTTATTGTATCCACTGTATCTACTGTGTCCACTGTATTTATTGTATCCACTGTGTCTACTGTATCCACTGTATCTACTGTGTCCACTGTGTCTACTGTGCCCACTGTATTTATTGTATCCACTGTATCTACTGTATCCACTGTGTCTACTGTGTCCACTGTATTTATTGTATCCACTGTATCTACTGTGTCCACTGTGTGTACTGTATCTACTGTATCCACTGTGTCTACTGTATCCACTGTGTCTACTGTATCTACTGTATCCACTGTATCTACTGTGTCCACTGTATTTATTGTGTCCACTGTATCCACTGTGTCTGCTGTATCCACTGTATCCACTGTATCTACCTGATTCTATTCTCATGTAATCTGTCTTACTGTGTCTGCATCTCTAGTCTGTCTCTGCCACTTCCTGCTGGTCTTTGACCTGTACATCAGTATTTCATACAGACCTCTCTTCCTGGTCCCCTGGTGCAGAGGGCTGTTCAGGTAACTCACTGCACTCTTTTTCCTCTGAAACACAAGTGGAAAAAAGAAACATGTCAGAGACAAATTACACCTCCTCCACTAACGTTGGTGATTCTAATGTGTTTGATTCGTTTGTGTTCAGTATCGCCACACGCTCACACAACCTGCAGGGTTTAGTTCCCCTGACACCCGTGTTAGTGTGGAACACAGATTCTTTATCACATTGAAGCCATTTTTAAATTTCAAAATTGGACAAATCCCCATTAATTCTTTACAATTTCCCCCTTTGATATCAGGTGGACATCACAGCGCTTTTCAACCTTAACAGATCGGCTTCATTCACACAGCGATGGTGACGTAGCTGCCATGAAGGTGCTGGCCTCCATCAGGAGCAACTTATGGTTCAGTGTCTTGCCCAAGGACAACTGGACAGGAGGAGGCAGGATTGAACCACCAACCCTGGGATTAAAGGACGACCCGATCTACCTCCTGAGCCAATTTTATGTCGACCAACAAATCAATGAATTATGTCAGCTGACACTGAGAAAAATGTTCACTTTTGGAGTTTTTGGAGTTGGAAGAAGCCCCGTGGGCTGTGTGTTGTGAGCGTCCTGCTGGTGCTCGTACCTCGGGCTCGAACACGGCGCCGCTGTACACCGGGTTAGCCGTCGTTCTTCTCTTCCTCTCCTGCCGTTTGCTCTGAATTTCTACAGAGAAAACATCAAAGTGTGAATGCAGAAACCTTCAGCGCAGCAGCATGAGGAGATCCTCCCGCTGTCGACACAGCCACTCACCTTCAAGGTGGTCGTGTGTCACCAGACCCAGAGACACCATGAAGGCCAGTTTCTAGACGGGAGAGATCAAACAGTTTATTAGAACCCGTCAGTGACACTGAACCCATCACGTGTCAGCTGCCTGCAGTACCTCTGGGTTCTCCTCTTTCTTGGTTCTGGGAAGAGGAGACAACGGTGGAGTGGAGGAAGAGGGGAGGCTGCTGACAGCCTTCTGCTCTGCTCCACCTCCTGATTTAACAGTCTGCTGAGAGGAGAGAGGAGACACACTGAGAGCCACAGACAGGAAGTCAGGCAGCACTGAGGGACGGACCAACATGTGGTGGGTTTGGACCATAGACTGTATATAGTATGTGACCCTCTCGGCTCCTCAGATACTTCTTCTAAGTGTTAGTTGTTATTTCTTGCATTTTTTCTCTTTGCTTCTTCTTTGTCCAGGTATAATTTCATGTTCTTCCAATTCTACACAGTTGTTACATATTTGACCTTCCTTTGAAAGACCTGGAATAGTAATGTAAATATACACACACATGTACGATGCAGCTGCGAGTCAAATTTGGGAAAAGAAACTTCAGTTTCAGGGATTCTACATGTCTTTGCCTCTTCACTGAATTTGATATATTATGGTGCTGTATAAATAACGTTTATTATCATCATTATTGTGTGATGTATTGGGACAAATGTCAAGCTACACAAATGTGGGATGTTTCATGTTTCACTCTTCCCTTTGGACTAACAGTAACGATCAGAGAGAACTCTTACCTTGGGCTCAGTGGTCAGGCTGCTGATCTGGATCGGCTGGGCAGGAGTCGGGGTGGGGATAGGGCTGGGGTTGTGTGCCTGGGCGGGGCTGGCGAGGCGGGTGGGCACAGCAGAGACCGGCGTGGTGATGACGATGCTCGTCAGCGGGGTGGAGCCGGTCTTACCGCAGGGCTGTCCGTTAACGATGCGGACCTGGTGAATGGGAGCGGCCGAGGTCAGCGAGGACGACAGCTTGGTGGCCAACATGACCGGCCTCTGGAGCAGCTGGGGGGCCGCCATCATGGGCGGGGGAGGGGCCGGGGCGATGGGGACGTTGGTGGGTGTGGCCGGTTTGGGCCTGACCTGGTGACAACAGACAGCCAATCAGAATGACCCGAGACTGCTGGGTGACGCCATTGTGGAGCTCTGTCTCAGGCTGACTCTACTACTGCTAATACTACAGATTCTACTGCTATTCTACTGCTAATACTACAGATTCTACTGCTAATACTACAGATTCTACTGCTATTCTACTGCTAATACTACAGATTCTACTGCTACTGCTAATACTACAGATTCTACTGCTAATACTACAGATTCTACTGCTACTGCTAATACTAC
>JAVQJF010082363.1:0-31906 GCA_036023855.1 Gadopsis marmoratus | reverse complement strand
TAATGTAAAAAGTTTTGTTGGTGTGGCCACATATCTTGTTCCTTTTCAGGTGGGAAATTTGTTTTTGGTCTTGTGCTTGGGAAACTGATACGTTCTATTGAAACATTTAAATTCACACTGTCATGAAAATATCACGTCTTCCTTTTAACCTCACATCTTCTTTAACTGCAGCCACATTTCCATATTAGCCGATCTGTGAGGCCGTTCATTTAGCCACTCCCGCCTCCGGCCTCATCTGAATTTGAGAAAACTGGGCAAAACTTAAAAACGCTGTCACACCGTCTGAATAAATTGCAAAATAATGAACATTTTAGATAACTACGGCGAATCAGAGTATGCCGAATGCACCCTGGCAGCGAGCCAGCCCCCGCAGACAGTCAGAGATGGAGCCATAGAGAGCGGGAATGGGGATTCTGGGTAATTGGACTCATTGTCCCATTGTAGAAGCTAATGAAGTGATGCAATTGAAAGGATGATTCTTTTGTGATTGTCTTAAAAGTAATTCAGCAGCTTGTAGCATCAGACAGTTCATATGGATTACAATAATTATGGGACGTTTAAGAAAACAACAAGAGATTTGTTGCAAAACGGTGCAGCCACCAGTTTAAAAAACAAAATCAAGCAGAAAATGAGAACAAATTCTCATAATTTTGATGGATAATATTAAAGGGACTTATTCAAGGCACGCTTATGTATTTTGCAGAAGTAACTACAAATTCCATGTATTCTCATTTCATACCAAAGTGAAAAATTATTTTTTTGTTTTTAAAGTAATAGTACTGCATAAACGTAATAAATAAAACTAGAATGATAGAAATGATAGAAATGATTAATGAAGAGGATATCCTCTCCTACACTTTATAGTTGTTTTTTTTCTGCATGCAATTTTAACATACAGCAAAATATAGTAAACTACTTCCCCAAATAACAACAGCATCTTCCATTATAAAGTGACCGAGTCCTCGCCGTGGCAGTAATACACTGTAATACATGTTACAATGATTTCCTGTCAGAGGCCATGTTTAAAAAACACAAGTACACACCAGAAAATAGTGAAGATTGATGTCAAAGGGGAAAATCATTGGCCAATAGTCTCCTAATGGCCGGTGTCAGATCCCATGTTTCTCTCTGTTAAGGCTGGGGCTCAGGGAGGTGGGATTGGATGGGAAACGGGGGAGGGGATGGGGTTGATGGTGGTGGTGGTGGTGGGGGGCAGTGCTGTGGTTCTTTATTGCTATCATAAAAGTTTACACGACCGCCATCTCTTACAATCCACATTGACAGGAGCTTTTAAGAGAAAAAGCTTCCTACGGCTCAGGAAAAGAAAAGGAATCACCTTCCAGCCTTAGGTGCAACATACCCTTGTAATAGGCCAAGGAAAATATAGACTTATGGAAAATGAAATGAGGCACGAATGACCATAAGCGTGAAGACAATTACACCCTTCGGAAATCGTATATTTGTGAAGATAATCTCTGGAGGAGTCTGCGTGCTCGGACCCGGTCGGCTGACAGTATCTTCTCTATGCTTGAACTCTCCTTGAACTTGGGGATAACCGTCGCTGGAGTGGGACGTGGCTATCTGCCCCCGCATCTGGTTATTTTAGCTCCAATTTGCTGCCTAATGCCACGATTACCCTGATCTATGGCTCGAGTCACCCCTTTTAATGGCTCAGGCTCAAAATCAGCACATTTGCAGAAGCAAGGGCCTGAGAGGAAGTTCTGACTTTGCTCCACTGATGGCTTGATTGATCTGGGAACTGCTTTTTTGTTCCACAAATGGCCAGATGAACCAGGCGTTAAGGGCAAACCAAATAACTTGACTGATAAAGCTGAATAAAGACTGAAATAAAAATGACACAGTCTCCTTTGTAATGATAGCCCAATGTTTCAGACTGACTGCGGTTAATAAAACTATAAAGCAAAGTGGAGAATGAGATAAAAACCTAAATCCTGCAGTTTCCCTGTTACAGTCTGAAATTAAACAGACTTTTAGCTATTTCTCCTTCAACATAAATTATAATGTATTGTTCTACACCTGCAATCATGCACTGCTCTCTGTTGGTTATTTGTAGCCAGCAACTAGCAAGGAAGGACCGGTTCGAACCCACCAGTCGGCTGGATACTCCGGCTTCCTCCCACCATCCAAGGGTGTGACTCGGATGGGCTTAAATCCTTACTAGTAGGGCAAAAAATGTCAGATTTGGCCAGCATCTAGCCTGTTAGCTATAGTTATAGTTGTCATAGTTGCCAGGTTAATATACATACAGTGAGAACGCTGTACAATCTGTTCTGGTCCGAAGGACGGATGGACGGACAGACAGAAAGACCATACTGTAGAGCTTCTTGAATAAATAAAAATAAATCATCTGGTCAGTTTTGCGCATCATACAGAGCCATTTATTGGTAATAACTACTTTGTTAGTTATATATAGTTATAATACTTTTACTCCCGGGACAAGAGCTGGACGACGGTATTTCTGGAGGAAGATAAAGGATCTTACTCTTTAGGAAAACAGTCTGTCTCCGTAGGGATCCTTTCCATAACGTTGTCAGACAATTTGAATGACACTCTGGACCTGTCAGCGGCACAAACAAGCAATTTTAGTGGACGTACATTGACAGGCGCAGTTGGAAATTAATACATTGCATCCCATTCGCAGATGCTGGAGGAGGCGATCTACTGGACCAATTCCAACACGTTTGTTAACCATTTGTCAATTAAGACCCCAAAATATGGGAAAAGAAATTGTTCAAAGGTTTAAAGATACTGGAATTACCCTTTCCAGTAAATCCAGAAGATTATTAGTTTTGCTCCAGAAGGACAGACCAGATAATAAAAGGAGTTTGAATAGTCAGAAATCTACAGAGATGTGTAATTGTTAAGTCATTGTTACTGATCTCGAACCCCACTAACACTCTGCAGATATATAATGATATGATGCTCCTGAGCACCAATAGCATATTACTCCTTCTTTTATTAATCTAGTTACACTGAACAGTGAACAGTGTTTTTGTGATTTGGAGTCGAAATGACATCTAAGGGAGAAAGTGGGCTACATAACGTTTAAACACGTCTGCATACAGTACACGTTGCAAGGTTGCATTTAATATTTCACTCGCAGAAAGGTGACTGCCACACGTGGGAGATATTACTTAAGACAGTAATGTGGATGTAGCCTGTTTAGCCACTCACTCTAAAACAGTGGCTTCGGTGTGTTAATGCCCCTAAAGCTTGCTAGGCTCTCTGCAATCCTGATTTGAATATGTCCCTTTGGATAAGGCTGTGATGCTAAGAGGCTGAAATGTGTCATGACAATGTAAGATAAGAAGCAGCTCCAACAACATGACACGGAGGAGAGAGGCTGCAGTGTGGAGAGAGTGACTCCACTTTGGCTGCCCAGAGTCCTCTCACTGCGATGAAAAGCAGCCCCCTGAAGTCCACTCCATCACGGCATGGCTCTCTGCCCTCGCTGTGGCGTGACTGGGACAAGGATGAGTGGCGGTAAAGGACAAACTCATGGACACCAGTTGGGCTCCCAGAACCAGCACACATTATTGCCCCCAACAGAAGCCGAGCGAAGGCGGGAGCCAGCAGCCCGTCCCCGGCACAGCTTCGGTGGGAGATGCTAAAACAGATGGCGAGACCCAGCAAGACATTAGCGGCAGAGATTTGAAAACATCTTGAAGCCCCCGTCGGCCACACAGAGTCTGTGGTCAGGAGGCTAATGTGAGAATAGTAAAACATCGCCGTAAACGCTAACATGAGCTGCGATAAGAACAGCAGCTGTCCGACATTACAAGGAGCCGCATGCTACGGTGTATTTACTGGGGTCCACAGTGTAACATTCAAAAGGCCATTGTCTGCCTGTTCATGAGGATGACCCTCAATAGTCCAGCCTTGTTTTCACCCTCGTTTCAGCAGCATAGTGTTCACTGGGTTAATGCTCCCAATGCCCTGTGTAGCATTGTGCAATCATGACCTGGCTATGTTCCTACTGTGTGGTTTCAGAGTGCAACCGTACGCGCCTAAAACGGCAGAATACGAGATTGCCTCCGGAGCGTAGCGTATACCGCCAACGTCTGACCAAACTATGATCCGCAACGAGCCGAGTTTATTCGCTCCAAACTATTTTGCGTTACTTAGCTGCGACATTTGAAAAAGCTTGCTGAGCTAACACGTCAGTACTGGCCTGACGACAACATCCAAACAAACACTGCAGCAGCAAGCTCACGACCATTAAACAGAACCCAAGGTGAAACATATCATTGTCTCCAGTCCGGCGGTTGTTCAGCAGGGGTGGGGGGGGGGGGGATATTTGTCGCAGCGGTGTCGTGAGACTTATGAACAGAGGGTTTGGCTATTCCTGGACATTTTCTCCACACCTGCACCCAGAGAGCACTGGGTTGGCATTTCAAACTTTATCACCTGTCACAGGAGAGGAACCGGCTGCTCTGGAGTGCAATGCTCCCTGACGACACCCCCCCTCCCTCCCCACCTCACCTCCACCCCTCCACCCCTCCACTCGCGAGACATCACACCCGTCCTTGGAAGTCGTGCTTGGAAAGAGAAGACGAAGATTCCCCCAGTGGGAGGCTGCAGCCGCTGGCCAGCTGACGTCCATATTGTCTTCTGGCTCCTAATTGATTTGAGGGGCTGTGAAATCATCCTGATCACGTAAAGCTCGATGCTGCCGTTTCATATATCCATCCACATGTGCAAACCGGCAGCTGGACACGATGTACAGCAAGTGACACATACAGCCAGGCTGCAACACGCACCTTGTTGAGCTGTTTTCCGTACTAGTGTTGCTAATTCTATTTTATTGCTTTGCCTCTAGAATCGTTTAATATATTGAACAGTTTTTCCATGGTCTCTTTTTATGTCCACAGTGCTATCTCACTGATGATTTCAATTCAGTTTCATTTATATAGCGCCAAACCATAGAACCAGAACCAGAACCAGGCTCTGGGTGGACCGGTTGGGTTGAGAGGGAAGAAGAGGGTGAAAGCAATAAGACAACAGTGTATTTTACGACATTAAAAGGCATGCTAAATGTTTGGACAACCCTCAATTTACCATCAGTTATTATGGCAACTATATAGATAATATCCGTTAACATCCGAGGATAGAAAGGTGAGGGAAGTGTTAGTTGGTTGGATTTAGGGTTTAAAGTAGCATCATTTTTACTAGTAACTGGTTCACGTCAAGATGGGGGGGATGAATGTAGTCTGTGGAAGTCCTCACAACCATAGTACTTTACGTGTGTGTGTGTGTGTGTGTGTGTGAGAGAGAGAGAGTGTCTCCCGGGGACACAGTGATCAAGGTGACATGTCTCTCTGGTCTCCACGGGGGGTGTCTGGGCTCCAGAAGGCCATGGGTGTCACGGCAACAAAGCCCCACAGTGGATGATGTCATACCACACACACACACACACACACACACACACACTAACTCCACCACCACCGGAGATTGTGAAAGGTTAAATCTACAGTTGAGTCTGAAGTCGTAATTAACTGCGATGATTCTGACGCGTTTGTGTTGTTGTTGTTGTGTTTGCAACATAATGTGCAGGTGTTCACTCTCTAGGTCTTACACCTTGTATTACAACTGGCCACACAGCCAAAGCAACATTTCACCAGTTGCAGCCTTCCGTCAGTGTCTACACGAAGCCCAAAAACACACTCCGTGGCCACAGTTAGGCTGCCTCAAGGGGCGAGCTGTTACGTGGCTGACGTGAAGCTGATCTGCCCTGTAAGACAGATGTGAAATCGGTGAGTTGGCTGAAACGTGTCCAGTTCATCCACTGACGTGCATTTGTTGTTTTAAACAGACGCACGTTTGACATTTAAAGAATTGCACATGAACTCTGGAGCTCACATGAGAAGAGGTTTGGACGAGTAAGACATATTTTGTTCCCAGTGTTTAGGGTTGAAGCAGCTACAGTAGTAATTTCTATAATAGCGGCGGCGTGAAAACGAAAAGGGGTCACTCGTAGCGAGAATTAGCTGAATCTGCAGCTCCACTCGGGTTTATAGTGACTTTCAGCTCATTGTTTAGCTGTCTGGCAGCGCCGTTACCGCTTTGCTTCGCTCTCGCTGCTCTTATGGCGTCGCTTCCAGTGAAAAAGCTTTAAAAACCCCACTGCACACCGCCTGCTCTGCACCAAACAGCAGAAAGATAGCAACTAGCTGATGAACATGGCAGATCGTTCAGCAGCTAAAGAGCCAGAAGATACAGAGCTCAGAGTTTGTGAATACTGGACTTATAGTCCTCACGATTCCTGGGTTACTGTCCTGTTAAGGTTTTGACACTGATGGCCTTTTTCGTCAGCTGTTTGGCCAATTAATCCGACTTGCGGTTCAGTCTAAAGTGACTCAGCCATCAATTTTTAGTCGCTTCTCCGTTTCTTCCACAAGCAAAAGACGCGGGGCTGCAGATACCGCAAGAACCTTACAGTGCCAGCCACAACCCCTTTACCCGGACACATTAAAAATCTCTATTGCAAGTATATAATTAGAGCGTGTAAACAGATGCACAGCAGCGCGGGAATGGGAGGTGTGCTTGCTTCGTTTGCCTTCCCGTGGCGTTTCTTGGATTACAGACACGGGACATCGACTGGATACTTCCTCTCACATAGACGCAGAACGTGCGGCTCGTCCGTCCATCGCCTGTCGTCTTTGTTGGCGTGTTCAATATTCAACACCAAATGTAAGGCGACGCAAAACACTTAATCAGTCGACAGTCTGCTGGGGACATGTATTCCCTCTCACACTAGGATTTTAAGGCATTATGCTCAATTAATTAAATTTAGGGCGATCAGGCTCTTCCTTCTATATTCAGCATGACAAACAGATTCCCGCAGGGAGGCAATCTATTATTTTGTCAGCTTGCACTGGCCCTGCAAAGACGCCCGTATTTTTACAATAAAATACGTTTTAGAAAGTAAAACTATATTCCACGCGCACCGTGAAATGACCGGAGGGAAGACAGCGATGTCTTTTAAGACGGGGTCGAGGCAGCTGGAGTGGGAGGTTTCAAAAGATCCCGCTGTTCCGGCGTTAGAGGTTATTACGCTACAAGTGCTGGTCATTATCTGTCCTCCGCTACGCCCACATCTGCGTGCGCTGTAAGACCATCCAAAGTGGATGCCGGGGGTGGGGGGGGTTAGGGAATGAAGCATAATGTCAGCAATATCACAAAAGGACCTTGGTTTAACATTTCAGCCTGCACTGTGTCCCTGCTACAGCCCAGAGCAGAGCCAACGCTGGCCTGCCGCGGCGCTCTGACCCGCACATCCACAGGCGTCGGAGATCTGAGGTTTGGAAGCGCGTCCACAGAAATACACCACCAGCCGTCCGCAAACGTGTGTGGTTTGGAAGTTGGATATTCAAATAAGGTTGTACTTGTTTTCTACATAATGGACAAAGGTTAGAGATATACTACATACGTGTAGATACGATTACAGTCTGACCTCAACCCCATCCGACACCTTTCGGATGAACCTGAACGCAGAGTGTGAGCCGAATCACCCAACATCAACGCTGGGAGCAGATCCCTGTCCACACACTTTTGACCACATAACAAGTAAATAACAAATAACGTGTGGCTGAAGTCACGATACAATGCTTTTAATGGGTGATGCATGCACAAACCCACATACGCAGGCGTAGCTGGCAGAAAGTTAAAAATAAAATCTCATAGCTGTGGGTTTTTTTTTTTTTTTTTACTCAATTCAGATTAAACATTCAGTTTTATGATAATGAATTACAATTAGATGATCTGGCTTCATCGCTTATGTTCACCCAAACTGAGCAACAACACACACACACACCAGCAACACATGTAGAACATGAGAGTGTGCGTCTCCTGCATGTGAAGTCCTGCAGGTGTGATTTTACTGCCGTGCTGTGTGTAATGTGCTGCGTCCGCCACTAAACTGCTACAAAATAGTAAAATACTAGTCATTTGTACTTTGAGGTATCTGCAAGTTGAGCGAAAGCAGACTGTGAGGCTTTTTAAGGGCATTTTGTTCTGCACGGAGTTGTTGTTTTGCGCCGACTTAGGGAGGGAGGCAAACATGTTTGTTTACACGAGAAAATGGAAGTTGCACAACTCTAAATATTCAAGGTGAGAAAAAGGACAAGGGGGAAATCAGTTCAGCCATGTTTAGTGAACAGAATACAGATTGTATCCCATTCCGTGCTAATTTGAAATGACGTGCCGCTCAACGAAACCGATCATCATTCCACTGTGAAAAAAAATCTACAATTATTAACTTTTTTGGGTATTTTTCAGGCTTTAGATTAGCCCATTTCAGACATGTTCTGATTTCTTTAAATCAGGACGTCCCTTCTGTGTACGCACACACACACACACACACACACACACGAATACAGTCAAACACACATATGCTACAATGCACACATGCAACACACACACACTCAAAAGCCATCCTCTCCTCATCTTCACAGCTCTCAGTCATAAAACCCTCCCCTCCCAACACTCCAACACCCACACATTTTCACCCTCTGCTTTTCCAAGTTCTTACCCCCCCCCCCCACACACACACACGCCTCCTCAACCAAACTGCTTGAGCCACTTGCCTGCCAGGGAGGCAAGATGGACCTCCAGCCCTCCAGCCAATCAGACAGCTTGGCTCGCACGGGAGATCACAGGCCAGCTGATCCAGCCTCCCGACTTCTTCCTTCGTCTGCTCTTCTGGAAATATTTGGACGCGAGCGCCACGTCGCCGATCGAGGTTTCATGCGTCTGTCTGCTGGAGAGATTGATGACGACGAATGAGACATGGAGTAACGGGTTAGGATGGCGTGTGTGTTTATACTGCATGTGCCTGAGTACAAGCATTTAAAGGAACACTCTGACATTTTGGGAAAGAGACCTATAGACCCCTCTTTCTGTTAGTAAACATTGACGTGTTTTTGTGGGTGGAGCTTGGGTGGAGCCAGAATAATTGCCTGAACGCGTTAGCTAACGCTAGCTAGCAGGTTTTGTTGGCCTGACACACAACATGCGCCTTCTCACTGTCGAAGCTCCCGCTCTCTTTCTACGATTGCCAGAAAGGGAGATGACACATCAACAGTTTCCTCTATGTTCTATCATCTTCTTCCCTCTGAATCTCACAAGGTAAAACCTTTTGGTGAGGCAGCGTTTAGCTTCTACGCTCCGAGCCGCTGGAACAGTCTGAGGATCTGAGGGAAGCGTCGAAATCATTAAATGTAAATTTAAAACCTCTTCAGCTTGGCTTTTGAATGCTTTATAGACATTTACTTTATTTTACTTATTTACTTTAATGTATTTCTGTGATAAAAATCTTATTCTATTTCATCTTTTTAAATCTGTTATTTTATATTTTTTTTGTCTTTTTAATTTGAAGTCTTTACTATTATAGCTTTTAAATCAATTTTATTGCATTTTCATCGTTTTTATTGTCTCACGTGCATTGGTCTCAAATTCGAAAATTGTTTTTGTTTCTGATGTATACGGTCAACACTATATGTCTTACTATCTGATCATCTGTGAAGCCCTTTCAACTGCACTAACCTGTACGAAAGCTTCTATACAAATAAAGTTTCATTGATTGAACGTAAAATGCAGAATGGAGGCCACTAGAGACTGATAGCATCATCTGATTACAGAAAGCGTAACAATGGCTCAACCTTTTTGAGCACTGTGAACACGGAGGACAGGTCACAGGACGTAAAGTGCCTTTCTTTATGTCGCTCTCATCCTCCTGTGTATCATCAATAAGTTCCTACTGTATGGCACAGTGACCACACTTCGTGGCTACTTTCCCTCTCATCCGAACAGAAGCATTTTGGCACTGTAGGCGTTCAGCTGATGCTTCTATACCACAGCGATTTACGATGCCCGAAACAGCAGAATGCGCTTCACCTTACAGATCACCAGCACCACAAGCGGCCAATGAGTGAGGAGTGCATGCTCATGCTCGCCTTGGTTTTGCATCCGGTGTGACACACTCGCCCTGTTCGTCTTCCAGCCTGCAGCTGGCGGTGGAAACGCTGATCATGCTAAGTGGCATGTGGCTGTGGTGCAGAAAGCCACGCTCGAGTTGTTCTGCCTTGAAATTTGCTTTTGCTCTTTCAAAGAGAAAAATTAGACAAGGGAGGAGGGCGAGATTTTCCAAATGGGAGGCGATAGAAAGCCCTATTTTTTAGATTTGAATCACTTCTCTATGTATGAATCACTGATTTCTTGTATACTGCTTAGGTATAAGGATTAAAACAAATATATGCGTCAATGCTACACTAGGTACTGATTGGCTACCCACTCTAAATGATCAAACAGTCCGCCTCCACTCAGTTTACATCCTTTTAATGGAGCTGCAAAGTAGGAGCAGTTATTTTGGATGCCCAGGTACAAGTAAAAGTCCCATTCATTCTCTCCGCATACGTATATAATAAAATAATAATAATAATACTCAGTAGAGAGCTTTTCCAGATACTCAAAACTGCTCTACATGAATTAAAAATACGTCCAAACTGAACACATGGAGCTCATTCAAGGCATGGATGGAAATGAAAACTGGTTAAATCGTCAGTATAAAGGGGAAATAAGTCATATAAACACAGGAAAAGGGGTAAACTACGACTCCCAAGGTGCATCACTGTTGCATCCAGTTCCCGAGCGTTAAATCCTGTTGCGTAAAGCGCAAAATGTGAGATGAAGCTGAAGTTTACATTTGTAGAAATCTGATAAATAATTCAGCAGTTCAGCCTCGGGTCCGTGGACAGACCCCTCTGACCGGCTTCTTTTTCATAGCCACTGCAGCTGAGGCTCATGGGTATCGTAGTATTTTGAGCCATGCGCCATAACAAAAGCATGATTTCTCAGGTTTCAACTGAAATGGGTTCAGGGCTGTCTTGCATTTACATACTTTTCTATTCTAATCTATTTATTATGGTCATTTCGACCTTTCTCTGTAAAATCCTATTTTTATAATTCTATTTTGAGGTTGTAGGGTGGGGAGTGGTGATGCTGGTGGGGTAAGGTGGTTAGGGAACATCACCAGGGCAAGAATGGAGTTGGAAGATCTGGTGGCGCACTGTTGTGGTATGGGGACCCACATGATACAGCTCTGGAAAAAATTAAGAGACCACTGTCAAAATGATCAGTTCTCTGGTTTTACTATTCATAGGTATGTGTTTTGAGTAAAATTAAGTTTGGAAAATTTGGAGTACACAGTAGGCATGTTTAAAAGCTGTAGTTAAAGAAAACTTAGTGGTGAAAATACTTTGGCAACTAGCAGCAGCTCCTCGCAGCTCTATTCAAGGAGTAGCTGTCAGCCAATCAGAGTTTCCTATTTTAATGTCCTGACGCCATAGTTTCTAATTGAGTAAATACCAGAACTTGTTTAAATAAACATTTACTTTTTAACATTTTTTAAGTTATTTCTCTTGAGTCATAGCATAACTGAGGAGTTTAGCAATAACCAACTGGACAGTAAAACACACACACACACACACACACCCGTATATGTCTTGAAACAGCCCATCTGTACACACAAACACACACTCTGAAGTGAAAATCACATCGCCGTTCTACTGGGAGGGGAAACTGTTGTGTGATTATGATGAACTGGTTAAACTGCAATTACGCCGGCGAGCGATGGGAGAGGAGACGACAGCAGTGTAGACGACAATTTGGGAGGCGGCTGCCGTGGCTGCTGCAGCTGGGGCCTGTTTTAATGCAGTAATTGATAGACTCTGCCAGTCACTAGTGGGTTCAGAATTAAAACTCAAATTATCATCATTAGGAACCCCTCTAATTGCTGCATCAAATGCACATCAGCGTTTTTGTTTTTCATTATAAAATTACACTTGTGTTATCTAATTTCATCAGCTGCATTGACGCCGTCCACTAAGGCCTCGTCAGTGATTTGAGGAGGACGTTTGGTTTTTTTTTGTCCCTCGTCAACCCAGTCGCACGCTCCCAGATCATCCGACAGCCAGTTAATGAACTTGCGAACGCGTCTGTCAGATGGGGGTCCAAAAATTTCTTTCTGGTGTTGATGCAAACCATAAACACAAAGCTGAAAACATCGTCGTTTGGATGATTTATGAATCATTGGGAATGGTAGCTGTGCCCATGTAACGCCTTATAAAGTCCACTCAGTGGTAACACACTGAAAAATGAAATGACTTGATGCCCATGCAGACAGTGGTAAGGAAGGTAAAGGATCCTCTGGTGCTAAAGTCACAGAATCATCCGTTATGTTTTCATTTTTAAGACAACATAGAATCCACAGAAACAACTAGACCACATGGTTCATACCAACATAATTGGCATATTTGCTCGATTGCAGTATCCCCTAAACGTAGGTGGGTTAAGATAATCATCACATAATACTTAAGGAGGGTGGACGCAGAGGGTAAAATACTGCACAAACTACAGGTGAGATGGAAGAAGAAGATGAAAGCAAACGCTCAAACCGAGGGAATAAGGGGCAAAAACACAAAACTTAAAAAGGACAAATTAACTGGCGCAAAATCAGACCACATGTAGTGAAAGTGAGAGCAAGTGGCTCTAACCAAAATAACTGTTAAACATTGTGCTGTCCAGACAGGAACAAGGTTACATGTCAGTTGGGAAATACAGAAGCTAAACATTTGTGAAAGCCTACTTTATCCTACAATTGACAGAGTCTCCTTGCCCCCAGCTTATTATGTCTTTGTCTGTGTGGTTCATACAGTAAGCATCCACATAGAACATACACACTGTAACTGTATGCTGAGAAAGCTAATCTTCCCTCGGACCGACAAGAACTTGGTGCATGTGTGTTTTTTGTGGGTGATTCTGTGTGTGTGTGTGTGTGTGTGCGTGTGTGTCCTTGACAACAGCCCTGACCTGCTGTTATCCAGCTGTAACGCAGTCGAACACCGAACAGCCTTTGCAGTGCTGCCAAGCAGTTAGCAATATGTAAATGAGCACACAGTCTGTCAGACGGTGGAGCTAAATTGGCGAAATGTAACACAGAGCCCTGGTGTCTCCCTGCAAACTACGTATGAGGCATAAATGGACAAAGCTCTCCGTGCAGGAAATGCCCCGTTTGCACCTATAAAACTGCATTTCATATTTTCTTTTGTAAGTGAAGTTGCACATTCAAAATTGTGATGTAGGGCCACAGCCCATCAGAGAATACAGGTTGAAACAGTGATCACTTTTGTGTTTTGTGAGTTTGTTTTAACTAACTTCATTGCGTCCGCCCACCTCTCAAACCATCGTAGACAGAGTAAAAAGTGGGGTGTTTGACTTTTGAGTGTAAAGGGTGACCTTCACCCTGTAATGTAAACAACAAACAGGGACCCCTGAGGCCTTTTTTTGTCAAACATGATTGATACATTCACACAAACGTGTAGGCCATGCACACACACACACACGCAATTTCATCCCACGATGAAATGTGTCCTCTGCCTTTACCCCGTACAGCCATCTTCCTCCTGAGGACAGCCTGCAGCAGTGGTCAGCCGTCGATATGGCGACCGGGGGCATGTGTGAATAAAAGAAATAAAAGGGGTGAGGGAGACAAAGTATCATATTTGTTCGGGGTCAGGTGACCAAGGAAAAACGTCGCAATGTTATTTTACTGCCTATAACACAAATCTGAATTTCCACAGTGAATCGCAGCTCACAGGTTCACGGCAGCGTTTCTCAAAAGCTCACCGTACGCCGTGGTGCGTTCAGGGCGCTGCAGTTCTACACGAGTAACACAGAACCGTATGTGCAAGTGCTACGAACACAGTTCAGAGTCCTCCTTCTTCAAGAGTATTTTCCTCTCTAAAATCTGGCCCAATTAGAGAATATTAATGATTGTTAAACGTGCATATGCTGGAGCTGGAAAATGGGAAGGTTAATAGACAGGCAGCGTCACACGATCACATTTATCAGTTTCTATTTATCTCTCCTTGGGAGGTGGCAGGTTTACAGTAAATACCTTCTGTCCCCCTAATTTCCTAATGATGGTGATAATGATGGAGAATGGCGCAGTCATTAGCAAGGACAGGCTCTGTGCATCACTCTGTCAGCTACGTCTCTCCCAGGCCCGCAATGAGAAGTGATGGGGCCCAGCTGTTCCCCACATCCTCTCCCCAAACTGAACCTCTCTCAGAGACACAGAGAGAGAGAGAGAGATGTTAACAACAGTCTGCATGCTGACGCTTTGCTGAGAGCCAATAGGCTCCATCCAAACATTTTAGCATATGTCTTATTGAGTGTCTGCGAGGTAACACTAAAAAGTATGCTGACAAAACCATGTGTGCAAATGCTTTAGCATGCTATATCATGCTAACACTTTACCCAAGATGCCAATTAGCTGCAGACTCCATGGCTCTACTCGGACGCCTAAATGCTAACACTTTGGTAGAGCGATTAGCAGACTGTCCGCTAACACTAGCATTATGCTATATTTAATGATAGCAGGCTCATTGCTAACACTTTAGCACACCTCGCGGACAATGGCTTCCGCCTGGCTACAAGGGGCTCGCGATGTCAGCTGCTCGTGTTGGCGACAGTCCACGCAGATACCTGTGCCAACAGCACAATGCATGACCGCGTGGAACTGAACCCACCAACAGCCACCAACTGCGCATGTGTGGAATACGTTCAAATAAAGAAATGATGGTGCATCAGCTGTCTCCTCTTTTGCATCTGTATGTTTGGCGTACGTCAGGGATCTATCTAGCCTGCGCGCTAACCCAATAGTGTGCACACTAAAACTTTAGAGTACACTGTGGCCAAATATCACACATGATGGTGTATTAAGCTAAAGCTTTGTACTCACAGCTGGAACAGCCCGATAAGTTTGGTGTTCTGTAATCTTTGAAAAGCCATCCCTTTAGGTATATACAGTGTCACAGACAGTATTTGCCCTGTCGTTAATTCACTCGGTTTTATTTCCTGTTGTTCTGCGCACCTTAATCACCAACCGTCATTTTATTTTTACCATCTCCTTCGCTTCCCTTCTGGCGCTCGCTCACCGCACTTCTTTTTCATTGTGCACGCTCCCCTTTGTCTCCACCGCCTCAATTAGTAGTCCACACCACACGCGCGACTATCAGCCTTGCGGAACATGTTACAATTAGAGCTGATAGCCAAATATTCCTCTTTTCCAACAGATTAATTTGAGAGTGAGGCTTATCAGGCAGGCCCTCCTTGTCCTGTAGTGATAGCTTTCGGTAAAGAGAAAGCTCCTATACAGTAATCTGAAAGGAAGGCTACCGTTGCCACAATGAAAGTTAATCACTTCTATAAATTCGGAGGAGACTAAAAATGAACATCTTCATTTGTCTTTCTCCTATTAACCGTCGTTGTTCTCTTGGAAATCTTTGAGTGCAGAGTATTGGATCCTTCAGAGGTACATATTGGCAATTGCACATCCAAGACGTGGCTGAAAATGCACCGTGTAACCCTCCTAAAAAGATTTGTCTGGCTGTTTTAAAACGGGTGATGTTCAAAATTTCAAAGTCACCACTGATGAATAGCGTGGGGTGATTAATTCATGATGGGATACGCCACCTTGTCAGGCCGAGCTCTTCACTGGGTAATGGCAACACATGCATAATAGAACAGTGGTTCTCCGCCTCCCCTCGTCGTCTGAGTGACTTCAAAGGAATTAAAAATGAAGTCATCAAATTGCATCTGTCGTGTTACTTTGTTCAAACTGTTGTTTCGGAACAGGAAAGTGGAGCATATCGCTTGGATTGTCTCTTTGACACAGTGAGATGAATAAAGTCAACAAGTTGGTGAAAAGGGCCATAAAAAGGTAAAAATGGGGGTGTAGATTTGTTTTTGTAATGGGCTTCAATGCATATCGAGTCTCTCTACATTAGCCAAAACCGTTTCTTTCATAAGTAATTCACTCTTTGAGGTTTAATAATTGTAACAAAATTGAAGTTTTTGCAGCCAACATCTACTCTGCATAAAGTCTGATGGCTGAGTTAAACCAGTTTTATTACAAAATAATTGTTCTTTGGAAATAGGGCTGCAGCTGTAGTGCAGCTAATGACTGGACTCCTCTGCACGTCTCTCGTTCGCTAAAACAGCGAACAGTCAGTTCAGCAGTGGAGTGACCTTTTCTCTAAACCCTCCAATAACTCTCCGGCTGACAGGCCGGATGAGCAGATGATCCCAGACTCCTTCATGGTGCGTTGCGACTGCACTCGGTGCAAAATGACAAGTGAATCAAGCGTCTATGTTTTACCTCCGGGTGGGGAACTTGTGTCACTCTCGACCACTGCACCCAAGAAAATCAACCATGAAGTTTGGTTTTGGGCAATCTGACCGCTGACACCACGGAGCTGTCACTGCGATGCCCTTCCCCTCCATCAACCAATCCCCCGCCTCGACCTCGCACCGCTCCTCACACCTGACTGGCACCAGGGGTAGCGTGCCGGGCCAAACGCGTGACTGACACCTCGTCCGATCTTCTGTAAACACCTTGAGATCTCGGCACCTCCAGCAGGGAAGATCAGTGACTTGTGCGAAAGAGGCCTCTCCTCCTGGCCTCGGCTCAAGTCTGCTGGCGCGCTCTGTGATGCAGGCTGACTTGTCAGGGGGAGTAACAAGATGCTGAGTGACTTAGCACCTCTGGAAATGTCAGCCCCCGAGCTGGCGGAGTGGAGTGGGGAGTGCACAGACCCCACTGCGACTGGCTCAGCTGCTGCCTGTAAGAAGCAGGGAGGACGACACACACACTCGACGAGACAAGACAAGCAGCAGAGCTGAACCGGGCCCCGACGACGCCTTCTCGCCCCATTCCCCCACATTTCTGCCACACGTCTTGCGCTTGCTTATCTTTTCGGAGAAACGCATCTGCCATCGTCCAGCTGCTGCTGCGGCTGTAACGGACCTTTGCTGCCCTAGTGCCCGATGTGCAGGGGGGTACGACATGGTCAGTGCGTGATGATGATGCGGGCAAAAGCAGAAAGCGGAGCATGCCTAAGTGCCCCTTTATTGCTCTGGTGAATCATGTTAAAGGAGACAAGGCGCCAAAGAGTCACCCAACGCAGAGGGGAACTCAGTCACGGCACAGTCTGTCAGACCGCAGTTATTTACCATGCCGACAAACACATTTTTTTCTCTCCCAGAGGAAACTCGAGGATGTATACAGCAACATATTTAGTGCAGAATATTTATAGAAGTCAAGCAGAAAGTCAGTGTGGTGAAGCATTAAGGAATCAGGAGACGCAGAAAAGAAAGCTTTTACAAAAAGAGAGAAGAGAGACTTTGGAGCGTGATGATGCTCAGTAAAATCTAATGGGCTGTTTACTCGCCGCCTGCTACATTGACTCTTGATTTATATTTTCTGATTCATAGAGGCGCATGCATCTTACTTTAATCAAGGTTCTCCCTATCACCCCCCCCCCCATCCCCTCCATCTCACTGGCTGCCATCCTTTTTTCCCCCCACAATGCACATTAACAGCAAAAAATATAATCAGTTTTATGACAGACTATGTTTTTAGCACATGAGGGGCGAATATAGCATTTTGAAAATGGCCCGTCCTTATCCTCAATCTTCGAAAAGATCCGCTGGGATGGAAGGCAATATCTTTTGAGAGGACACACTCTCAAGGGTGTGTGTGTGTTTGTGTATGACCGAATGGCTGCAATCTGACGCCTGCTATTTCTCATGTTTGTTAACAAAATACAATTTGAGGAAGGAACCGAGTGTACAGATAAGGACACAAGCACATTATTTGGATGAGCTGACGAATAAAGTTAGAAGTCTGCAGTGCGTCTGGGACAAAAATGAGGGCTAGAATTTCCGGAAATACGCAGGAAAAATTACTGCGCCGACTGGGGAGTTTAAGTGCTACTCATGCTTCATAATTCCAGTAATTGTATCATATATTGTCGTTGGAAATGCTAGTGCACAACACACTTGATTAGATTGTAATAAAGCCACCGACAAGTTAAAATAAGAAGAGCTTTGCACAGATCACTGCCCCTAAAATAAATCAACCGCTCAAGATCACAGTGCGTTTGTCGCGAAGCCAAACAAATGCTGCAACCTTTTCTCAAAGAAGGCAACGGTTTGCTTCTCTCTTTCAGGGGTTAAGCTTCCGTTTCATTTCTTGCTGGATGCCGATATCCAAGAGGGCTCGAAGGCACAGGTTCGGCAGATTAAGGCTGGGGGATTTCTCTTGACCTTTCAGACAAATGCCATGCTGTTTGAGGTGTACATGTTTAATTAGATCCGATCGTCCTGTTGCTTTCTAATCTTTTGCCCGGGCCAATGTTTTGGTTTTTGTTTTTCGCAACGCAAATCGCCGTTGTTCATTAGTGGCGCTTAAGATGTGGCCAGCGCAGGCTAATGACAAGAGCTAGTGAGGTTGGAATAATCCTGTGGTTTGTGACAATTACACACGGTGTCCACAACTGTTGCATAGCTCGCGCTTTCAAGGAAGCCCCACGTCAATAATGAGGGTGGCCTTCCGAAGGTCCGTTTAGTGGTGCACATACATCGTCTGGGAGAAGAAAAACATTTTTTAAATGACACGCTCTCCCAGCTAATGTAGCCGCCAATTCACAGTGACATTTGCCATTAGCTCCATGCTGAATTCGACCGGCGACAAAAGCAGAAGAAAAAGCTCAAATCATGCCCAATTAACGGAGGCATCAAACAGTGAAAATCCTAGCAGGAGATTTTATGGGCAGTGCATGGAGAAAGGTCAGGCTCCAGTGGAACAAGGCAAAGTCACAGGATTTATTAGAACTAATGAGCGCTTTCGTTAGACCGAATTAACGCCGGTACACAAGCAAAATAATAAATAAATAAAAGGAGTCTGAGCATGACATGAAGTTTGTGACACACACACAAACAGACATACTTGACTGGCTGACAGACTGACCCAGGCACAGACCTAATAAAATGAAAAATGTCCCCTTAAATATGTTAGATTTGTCACATTGAACAGTTATACTTCTTTTTAAACACGCTATTCTGAGCCCTAAAGTGAATTTAGTTGAATTCTAACTGAAATACACGTAAAATTCAAATGTTAGATAAACAGTAGCCAGTAAAATCAAAGCAAGCTTATGCTGACCGAAAAGGTTTAGATTTATACATTGAGAATATATAAGTATTTTTATATACAGTATGTCTATTATATACACATACCCAATACAACAAGACACCCATACATTTTGAAAACTATAATTATCACTACAACAATAATCTAAAAACATAGAGATGCATAATTATTACATTTATTAAATTGAATGCAATAGCCAGGACATTCTGCCTGGACTTAATATCATGATCTAAAAGTAAATAAGGGACTTTCTACCAACACTTACACATTATGCAACACTAGCCAATACCAAAATCAAAGTTTTACTGTTTACAGGTGCTCTAAGTACTTCATTTACATCAGTAAACATTGGTTTTGGTCATACTTAGTCATATATAAAAATGTCTTCACACCGTTTCCATCTATGCAAACCACCTGCGCCTCCTTTTGCAGTCTCCTCCTCCTACTAATGAGCCCTGAGCCCTTGAATAGAGGAGAGGGTATTTACCGAGATATTTAGATGGATTCTCTTACCCCTTGTCTTTCTCCCTCTCTGAAGCGATGGAGGTGGAGAGATGTAACAGAGATCGGCTGTGACAGCACCAAAATGAGGCTAACGAACATCCTAATGAGGAAATGTCAGCCATGTTCCCTCGTTCCAACCACACCGGAGAGCTGGCCTTGAGAGAGGAGAGAGAAAACCAGGCTGCAGCAAAAAAAAAAACCCCACCCAGTTACTGACCTCTGACTGAAACACCGGCGTGGCTACAAATATAGCCACGTTGTTTATGCTTCTGCATCAAGAGTTTGTTGACAGTTTTAAAAGAAACCTACACTAAAGCCTAGGCTTTGTACATCTGTGACATGGATTTACATTTTAGTGTTGCACTATTTAATGGGTTTAATGGGAAAACAGGCCTAAAAGGTGAGATTCATCCACAAAACAGCTGCACATTTTAAAAAATGTAAACTCTTCCGAGGTATCTATACCAAAACCTTCCAGAATGTCATAGAGAGACAAACAAATATGACGACGGGATTCATTTCATTTGAAAAATGAAAACATTAAATGAGTGATTGTGTCGAATGAAACACCAGATCAAGCATTTTCCAAACCTTCAAGACTTTGTACGAACCCTGTCATTTCTGCCAATAATTTAGCATTGAAATGGTTCCAGTGCACCTCGCTCAGTCCCTCAGAACCAAAAAGTATAATTTTGCACAAGCGTCAAGTGATCATGCAAGTACAGGAGAAACCAAAGCGACCGCAGGGGCCGAAAACAGACCAGAGTGAACTACAGGCTGTGTGTTGAATAGAGGGCAAACCAAACTCTCTCTTATATGCGAAATCCAATAACATTGTCTCTAGTGAGTGCACAAGACATCAATTCTGATATGTGAACGTGAAGAGTGCAAAGGTCAGTGCCACAACTCCTATAATAATAAAAACCACGTGTATGAGCCAAGAACAAACATATTCTCCATGTATAGTTTTCAGTTTACTAGTTCTGGTTTCACATAAAGTTTACAAAGTTTGGATGGTTTAGACCAAAATAGGAACCCCCAGTTGTACAGCTGTCACGCCTTAATACTGTCTCTTAGTTGGATCATCTCTAGTGAGATAAACTCAAATGCTCCTCCTCTGTTTCCTGGGGACCCTCAGGAGTCACATCAGGGACCCCTGGAAGTGCCCAAACCCCATTTTGACAAGCACTGTCCCACTCAGACAAGTCACGCTGTCCTTATACCATTCTGACAAGGCTCTTTGGATTTAAGACAAAGCCCGATCATGACAAGCGATAACATTGCATACAGGCGTCTCTGAGATCTTTGTGAAAGCTGGATTCCATTAGAGAACAACTGGGATGGGGGCCCCTCAGTCCCCCAGGTCCTAAAGCAGCATATGACACAGAGCCTGAGGGCAGAGGAGGTAACTCAGCCTTACATAATCCACTGGACGAGCTTCACAGGAGACAGACTCACTTAATGTGGGGGAGATATAACGACAGTCCACCGCAGCAGTGACACCGACCGACGCTAATAATAATGACTTACGGCGATAACAGACTTCTAAAAAGGCCACCAGCAAATTCAGACTAGTGCCGATGTTGATTAATTGATTTGCGGGTCGACAGTGAATATGAATAAGAGTTATAATAATTGATTAAGATGTTACAGCCTCTTGACTTTGGCTGTTTATCACACAAAGAAAATGGAAAATGGACTTTTAGAGCTTTTCAACCTCAACGGTTCCCAAAGTGCTTTACGCATTGGTCTCATTCACACACCGATGGCGATGGAGCTGCCATGGAAGGTGCTGGCCTCCATCGGGATCAACTCAGGGTTCAGTGTGTTGCCCAAGGACATTTCGACATGTGGGCAGGAGGAGCCGGGGATCAAACCGCCAACCCTGGGATTAATGGACGACCCGCTCTACCTCCTGAGCACCAAAATAAGACATTTTAATACATTTCTAACAGGCATTTGCCATTATTTTTGCCACATATAGTTAGTGATCAACAATGTCATGTATTTTACAGAAGTTTTAGAACTGGCTACTTATCATCATTTTCAACCATCGGGTTTGTATTGAACAAGAACGTCCAGATACCAACGGAGGAGCAAATGGAAGCTGGAGGTTCTTTTGCTCATGAAACCTTGCTTGTGTGCATCGCAGTGCAGAGACAGACATATTGAGGGATAATGAGGGTAGTAGTAGTAGTAGTAGTAGTAGTAGTAAGAGGAGGGGTTGGCATATGGTCACATGAGAGGCACTATGACGAGCTCGAGAGCCAAAGCACTGCCTTGTGTATGATGTGCATCGTGGCAACAAACATGGATCGTGTGTTTCTGAAGCGTGTAGGTTGTGTGCACGTGTGGTGGACGGGCGGAGGGTTAGAGGTGAAGGGTAGTGGGGTGGGGGATTGGGGGGGAGGGTGGGTTGGGGGGGGTTACAGTTTGGCGGCGTGTGACGATGGCCTGAATTGAAAAGAGCCACCTTTTGATTTTTGGACGGGCCCTGTTCCTGGCAGGCTGGCCGGCCATAAGGCGGGGTGGGGCCTGAGGATAATGGCAGCAGAAGGGAGAGGAGGCCGACAGCTGGCGAATTCTGCCCCAATATGTTTCCATGAAAGAGGCGAGGAAATTTCAGAAGACGTGATGCCCGAACGACACGCTCGGCGGCAAAAGGGAAGATTAAAAATAAAATTAGTTAACATCTTGCCTGTTTCACCCCACGATGCACATTTCAGCGTGTGGGGGGGGGGGGGGGGTGATTGTGACGGCCATTCCCTTTACAAGAACAAAAAAACACAACCTTATAGTTAATTAGAAGAAGTCATGTGTCACCTCCTGAAGCTCATTCAGCACACACAGATGTGGCCTGGAGTGTTTTAAGCCACTTTCTATCATCTCTCGCTCTCTCTCTCCTCCCTGTTCCCATCCTAAGCATATTGTGAATCTAAAATGCAAATGACTCCCTCTTTTTTTCCCCCCCTTTCCCTCCTTTTTTTTCTCTTTTCTTCCTACCTCCAATCACCGTGCCTCTAATGAGGTGTAAAATATGTGCATTAATGACAGAAAAGTTATTTAGATCTGGGGGAGAGTTAATTGGTTTTAATCACAGCCTACATCCATCTGGTTATGCGAGACAACAAACTACTTCATCCTGATGCCTCATTAGACATATTGTGAGTCGCCGCCACTAAAAGGAGACGCTCATCTTCAACTAGCTTCCCTCATACGCGAGCATTTCTCAGCTGCAGAGCTTTTGTGATCAGGCAGATAAAACGTAGCGCTACCCTTTGTCTCTTTCTTAAGGTGGACATAACCTACAGCTCGTTATTTTACTTTGGAGAGGCTCAACTGGTGTTAATTAACAAACTGCATATTTGCATTTTAGTATTGAAACGTTTTCCCCGTGATCTGTCCAAAACAACAAACCCTGGCCTGGCTTGAAAAATCTGAGCGAGCAAAAAAACTGGAAAAAAACTGGGAAAATCCCGTTTCCATCAACACTGACCTTCTGTCGAGCAAGGCACATTCAGCCCACAACTGCACAACGCTGTGAATGAACAGTATGTAGCTGTCTGAAAATGAAGACATACAGTTAACATGCAGCATGTGTACTAGAAATGTATTTGTGCATTGTGATGCATCATAGAACCAAAATATCATCTTATTTCTTAAAACCAGTTGTATCTTTTACCTTCTTACGGAAGCAGATGAATCCAACAAAAGTAAAGTAGTATCAGGCATTTTATTTTAGAACTAGGATGATTTTTTATTTTTTTTTATCAAGATTAACTCCATAAAGTGTCCTCTTCATCAACACCATACCTTCATGCGTTATCTTAACCCCTACTGGGCTCGACCTCACACTGACTGCCACTGAGCCTGCCTTCGCGTGTCTTTCGGTTTTTACTTTGGTCACCGACGAAGGCTTCATCTCCACGACATCCCCGAGTGGTCACATAAGTATAAAAACAGACATTAATTATGCCTCAGGGGAACATACATTTCGTGTCATCATCTCGAAGTGTTTCTGTTGGTGGGGAAGGGTCCCTTTAACCAAAGCACTCCGCTATCTGCAGTCTGTCTCCATCCGCTAAGCATAAAGATGCTCTCACCATCTGTTGGCAGTGTGACCATGTCCAAAGGACCATGTTTCTGAGGATCCTAACAGGCCAAGAACTAAAATGTGTGAACTGCAGGCCTGCTAATCTGAAGTGTTGATAAGAGGCTTGAAAACGTACCACGTGTGACTTGCACCATGAAAACTACGAGTTCACTGGGGATTCAGCCAAGATCCAGAGGGACTCAATATGCACCTTCGAGGTCTTTAAAAAACACATAAAGCCCTAAATAATTTTCTCGTAGAATCCCAATTTATTGCACCCGATTTGCAGTTTCCTTAAAGCCTTTCTACATTTCGCAGACGACGATGACGCCGGCTCGTTAGTTTGAAGATCTAAAACTTGACCTCACACAGGGGGGAATCATGTCAGACTCAATGTGTTTTTGTTGTTTTTTTTTTTGTTTAATTTCTGTTTTCAAACTGAAGGAGCAAACTTTATTGCAGATGACAAGTGTACGTGGCAGAAGAAGTAATGCGCAGCTAGGGTGCCTCATTAATCATTAGTATTTGGCTGAGAGGCTGCTTTACATGCCCCTATGATTCACATTGTCACTTACTGTAGTTCATATTCATCTTATGCTGTTGGCTTCCGTTCAGATGTGTCAACCGAAATGGTTTAGGACAGGTGTTGTCACACCTACAGTTAATTTGTTTCCCTCTCCAAACCATGTCTTTGTATTTTCTTCATTTGGGATCAGTTGCATGAATAAACTAGGCGTTTCATTATTGGACACTCGGCGTAAACTGCACAGAATCCAAACTGTATTTTACTAAAGGAGTTACAGAGACAGAAGGAGGTGAACAACCTTTGGTTTTGGGTCTATTATCTTGTACAATATCAAAATAAATCATTTGCTGTATTAGAATTTTTTGTTTTTTTTGCCAGAGAACGTGATGCAGGCAGCATTTATGTTTCCCCCTTAAACATAATTGGCAAAAATAATTGATAGTACGTTAATGTATTGGTTGCCTTTTTTTTTTTTTTTAAACTGCAGTATCTGTTCTTCCCCTACCAGAGGCTCTAGGTGGGAGGGAATGTATGACGAAATAGTTTTCAAAAGCAGCGAAACACCAGCATTACACCTGCTTAGAAATATAACGGAGGAGGAAATTCAAACATTTTATGACAAATAAATGTGTCCATATTTACTGTACTTGATAACCCTAATACAATTAAAGTCCCCAAACCACAAAATGTTATTACTGTCCTGAAAAGTACCTTTATGGGTGTGTATGCTCTTTTGTCAGTTGCACATAGATATGAACTGGGACAGCAGAGGTGATAATGCAAGAATACTGCAGGCATTAATCAGCACAGATGATATGGGGCCAACAACAATAAAACATCATGTATCCACAAGCTTTCTGTTTGACAAAAAGACCAAATGAAAGCTACTGAAGCAGAGGGAAGATGTTGATGAGGAAGATGAGGCCTTCTGTTTGGCGTCGCACAAGAAATTCTGCCTGATTAGAAAAACATACATGTTAATTATAGGAATCAGTATAGTTGCAGGCTTGTGTGGAATAAGAAAAGTTGTGCAATTTACTGATTTGCAGGATGCGACAGTTAAACCAGCAGCAACAGCGATGGAAGCTGCTGTGGTAATAATTAAGAAGACCTTAGCATATTTAGCTAAATTAAGCAGCCGGATAGGCTCCATATTTTCAGCGTTGTTTTCTGGCTAATTTGCCTCGCATGCTTATGTGTGGTGTCAAATTTACTCCCGGTGTTTGCATTTGGTTCCCGTTTCCCTGCTCGTTCACGCTGATTGACATTTCTAAATGCATTGGGCCCGAGTGTACCGATTCCCCCAACTAACCACAACTTGTACAGCCAGGAAATGATGGGTGGTGACAATACTGAACTTTGACACCTAATCATGAAAACAGTATGCAAGTGGTACTTATAATTATCTGTGGAAGTGTCGGAATGTGTCGGAAAAACACTACTGTGTAGCTCTTTGGAGCATTTTAGCATCTTACAGCATCTTATTTTGGTTTCAATTATATTTATTCATTTTTTAATGACTAAAAAGACATGAGCATTAATTTGATTCATTTCATTCATTCATGTTATAAAATAATTAAAATCGGACTTAAAACCTTTAATGAAATTTTTTTGCTCACCGACATGAGAATTTGTGAAATACAAAATACAGTTTAGTTGTGTCTGGTTTTCACTAAGATGTTATTATTCACGCCAGGCAGTAGACAGATTCTCCGGGTCACAGTAAACAGCATAAATGTGTCCTTGCAACAGTGTTGCATCATGGGAATGGATGCGTAGAAAAGACTGATGGGGAGGATCCAGGCAAACGCACAGAGAGAGCAACGAGACTGTGAAACCACAGTGGATTTTTACATCTGTCTGGCCTCATTGCTTATGCATAGAGCCCCGAGCCACATTTCTCTGCTTCCACCTAGGGGTAGAGCACATTGGCTACGCCACCGCCCTGACAGATTACCGCCCTAAACAGTGCTGCCTCCGCCAGTGAGAAAGAGGCCTGCCAGCAACAGCTGTCCTTTAGCATTGGAAATGCTAAGTTCCCCTTTGACAAAGACTGAACGGGAATGAGCGTCAACAGTGCTTCGCCCTGGAGTGGTTGCTAACATCTTGTAACTTTCCGTGCTCCGAACCACTTCTGTTGGATATTTTCACATCAACAGCGCGGCTGAGTTGTAATATGTATGGTATTTCTTTTTTTTTTGTTTTTCGTTTTTGGCCCCTCTGCCGCCTGAATAAAGGAGGGGAAAAAAAACCAAAACACACTGTTGTTGAACTTGAGCTGCTTGCTATGCAGATGAGGCTGGAGGAGAGGAAAGCAAACCAATCTGTTAATTGATACATCCTGTCGGCGAAGGGCCTCGAGGATTACCTGGAAGAGCTGGAGTGTCATCGCCTGATGGCGGGGACACACCGCAGGAGTCTAAAGTGCACCTAATGGGGACGTCAGCAGTCGTCCTCTACAGGCTAATGGCAACCATTTTGTTGGCTGTGGAGAGGCGCCCAGGCTGTCAAGGGCCAGGCATTCGGAGGGACCGCGGTGACCTGCGGTGACCGCCGGCGTACAAGTGTGCGAGTAAGTTCAACAGCCTCTCCAGAAAAAAGCCGTCTGTGGCAAGAAGACACTAATTAAGGTAACATGGGCGGCTAAGTCCCACAAGTGTAGCACACAGTTGGAGTGTATACTGAACCTTGTCATGTAGGTCACTTTGGAGCTTTTAGCAAAGCTATGCATATTAATGGACCTCTGCCGCAGCAGTCACTGCCTCGGCGCTCATGGGGGGGGGGGTTGTGTACTAACTGTGGGGCTCTTTTCTGAAACATATGCATTGCAAATTGAGATTATGGCTGGTTACAGTTAGCGTGGGTCCCCTGGCATTATTTAGCCAAAACACAAAAATAACGGTACACCATGCCGAAAGACTTATGAGTTAGCCATGGATGAAATTGTTACAGCAAAGGAGGTGTAGAGAGGTGACCATATGTGCTTTGTGATATGAAAATACATATGCCATATGATTGAAACCCAGAGGATTTCAGGGTCTGTGCCCTGTTTATGGGTTTTCAGCAGCTACTCACCTGAACATCAGGTTGCAGGCTGACTGCACGTCAAAAATATAGGCCACAGGAGTTGTATGCCACACTCTCGACGGCTTACGGTGCTTCTGTCGTTTGATCTTAGAGATCATGTAGCAACACGGAAGGCTGGTGATCCAGTCAGTCACTTTACACCAAAATAGAACATTCATTGCACCAGGACAAGAGCTCTGTAACAGCTAGATTGCAGATTTATTAGTGCAGATTCAACTGATATGTGGTAGTACTTGTGGTGTGGTGCTTTTCGTGGTTTGGGCCAGGCCACTTCTTTTTGAATGAAGGGAAATGTTAATGTTGCAGAACACTTTGTGGCAACAGTTTTTGGAGGACCCTTTCATGTTTTCAACATGACAATGCCGCCGCGCACGAAGCCAGCTCCATAACGAAATGGTTTTCCCAGTTTGGTGTTGAAGAACTTGACTGGCCTGTGCTGACCTCAACCCCAATCCATCACCTTTGGGAAGAACTGGAACGCCGACTGTGAGCCAGCCCTGACCACTTAACGCCAGTGTTGGATCTCACTAATGTTCTTGTGGCTGAACGGGAGCTAAATCCCTGCAGCCAGGTTATTACATCTAGTGGAAAGCCTGACAGCAGAAGAGTTCAGGCTGTGAGATGTTAAATCACATATGGGGTATGATTTAACATCTTAGTGTTTATGAAATACAAAATCTGCTAGCTCTGTTGCATAAAACCTACAGTAATACATAGTAGTTTTACAATTTCTTTCTGCACCAATTCGAAATGCGTGTATGAATGCCCATACGCGTACATATTAAATTAGTATGTATCAGGTTGAGTCAGCAGTCAGGAATATGCCATAAAGTTGCATATGAAGCTGTTTATCGGGTGTCGTGTGACTGCCACACTGACCCACAACGCCTTGTCGTGTGCCCGCCTTTACTCCGATACCCCTCAGTTCAGTGGCATGCATGTGGCACGGATCTTCAGCTGAGCCTCACAAATCGTCTGCCGCCACGTCACTCAAGCCTTGTTTACAGATACCCAACATCCTTTCCTTCGCACTTGGCTGTCTCGCTGCAAAGTCGGTCTGAACGTGTGATGTACATCATCGGTAATCAGATAAGTTGGGTACCATCCTCCTGCTTTCTCTCCAAAACAACATGTCCACTGAACTGAAAGCCAGAGTGCAACTGTCACATTAGCTGCCAGAGAGTACTCACTCCGCTACATGCCTGGTAAACAAACCCCGAAAGACGTTTTTGCATGACAGACAGGCTGACGGCTCTTTCAGGCGAGGCCAGAGCGTCGCCGAAGAGAGACGCCATCATCTCCTCTCTGTTGTCAGTTGAAACTCTTTAACCAATTAAAATGGCAGAGCAGGGCGCACATTTGAATATGCATGACAGAATGTTGCAAGAAAGAAAAGGGGGGCTGAAACTGCTAATTATGTGGTCAATACCTTCCATTTAATTTGCACATGAAATTTCCCCTCTCATGACGGCGACCTGAATTTTGATCTCGCGTCGAATTGTGCAAGCTTTCAAGTGTGCTGCTTTAATGAGGCATTTCACATTCACTGAAAGGGATTGTGTCAAAGAATAGTGGCAAAACCTCCCCGATCCCAACTAACTGTTGTTTGTCACTTGTCATAATGAGCCCCGGCCTTGTTATATTTCCTTTTTCCGGTAGATCATAATGGATTTGCCACCGTTTTTCACCTCCCCGTAGCTATGTTGTCCTGTGGAGGCGATGCTAGGCGGTTAAAGTTATCACTTGATGCTCTGAGCACTCTGGCAGTGTTGGACAATTATTTTTGAATCCCTGGGCTCTCAGAGGAGCGAACACGAGGGAAACGGCCAATTATGGAATGTGATTTATTAAAATGTAAAAAAAAAGAAAAAAAAGCAGTGTTTGTGATGTTGATGTTGGAAATGTCATTAGGCCAAATACGAAATGTTTATGAATGCATGACTGAGTGACTCGTGTGGTTAAGGTCATGACAATAGTTTGTGTCTTTTTATTAATGTGAATATTTATTTTTTCCTACTAAACTTTTGAAAGTACAGTTAATCATGTAAAAAATTTTCTGAGTGGCTAGTCAACACCTACTCTAAGAAACCAGCACAATCACATACACAAAAACGTATTTACACAATGTCAGTTCCTCAACCACAGGGCATCCCACGGCCCAGCTGGGACGCCGAAAGCCTTCTTCTCCGCTTCTGAGGTATGGGCAAAATATTCCAGTCAGACCCGGCGCCAGTTGCCAAAAACACTGCTTATCCAAAGTCATTTGCAGCAAAGTCCATTATCATCATCACTTGTGGTGATGAATTCCCTATGATGGTGGCAGGCCCGCAGCAGCCTCCACTCATAATGACATTCTGCTCTTGTTGGCAGTCACTTCCCCGTCAGATGGCTCATTCCCAACAGCCAGTGTGTCAGACAGAGCGCGCGCACACACACACACACACACATACTGGGCTGGGCCCTCGCCGCCAGAAACCGGGGACAACAGGAATTGGGCTTGAAAGGCAGACTTCAGTCGAGTCAGCGTGTTACTTTTAATGTAATCATCTGTGACATTCTGACATGAATATGTTTTGTTGAGCTGTACTCTGAGTTTGCCCGAGCTCCTAAACTTACTGTTCGGAACACACCGTATAGTGATGGGCAGGTAGTTCCAGGAAGTGACGCAAACTGGGTAGTTTGTATGAGCAGCAGAGGCAGAACTGAGGAATAAAGAGGGCATCGTCTGCAAGGACGTCATAAAAGAGACGCTGAAAAGAAAACAGCAACGCACCACCTGCACTGTTTGACAGTCACCTCTGCAGAGATGATGATAAATTAGAAAAAACATTTAAAAAGTTAAAAAATAAAAGAATAAAATAAAAGCTGCCCATTACTACTTGACACACAACTTCAAGTATAACGATCAAAGTCCCATTGGGCTGGTCAATTTTGATTTAAGTCCTTGATGGACAAAATGATGTCGGTCTCCATCCCAAAGGATGACTTGAAAAACAACCGTAAGTCCAGACAGAAGGCTCATATGTGATGAGTCAGTAAAACCCCGGATGACCTTGAATTTCATTTTTTTTTTTTTATATAATATCTGCATCTAGGAAGTAATGTGGTTATGGCAAATCAAATCTGGTCACGACACTAAACTAAAAACACTAAAGAAAGACTGTGGTTAAAGACAGCAAATATAAACAGTTAATGGGATGAGGACTACTGTACAGCCTCCAGCATACACTGCAATCAGCTCTCACACCTCATGCACGGACAAGGTTTAATGCACAGGTGGATGCTTCACAGGTCAGTGTTTGACAATCCGGCCGAAGCATAAAGAGAGACATCGTAGATCCTAAGTTCTTTCAGTTAAGTGAAAGGGTGGGACAATGATGGGCTTCCCTGATTTCCGCGGCTGGACCAAATTAAGGTTGATGCCCCATGAAAGGAAATGGAAGAGGAGCTGCAAGGCCAATAATATTTAAAGCGCCATTCGACTATGTCATCGCTCCAGAAATAAAACAGCTCTGTGGACACGCGGCGAGTCTCCAGCAGTACGACTCAACAACTCGGTACAACAAATGAGGCCAAAGGCAAAGTTGCGGAAACAGCCGCTTAACTGTTCCCCATTGAAAAGACCTCTAGATGCACATCCTCAAAACGAGGTCAGATTGGGTCTTTTTAACGTCTACTTGCTTGCAACATTACTGTTCGCTTCCAAGTCCAAGTCCAATATTCACTTTATTTTAAAATTTGGTTTGGTGGCCACCAACCCCCCCCCCCAAAAAAAAAAGATCCGTCTCTTTAGCTGCTAGATGTCCCACTTTCCCCACACCTCAACTGTCTGCGCTTGGTGCCGGGCAGGTAGCATACGGTACGTTTATCAGAGCTCCTTCTTCAAAACAGCTCAGAGCGCCAAGTCTAATTAATGCAATAAATGTGCTGTAAAACCAAAACAATGATTAATAAAAGACTGAAAAGCTCAACAAAGCTGCAGAGTTGGTCTGCCTGTGGGTCTTCCCACTATCAGCGAAGCTTTTCCACTTACATGCAGTCATTCCATTCATTGGTAATATGACAGATTCAGGGTCGAACGTGAAACGCCTACCTCTTTGGGCACAATAACAGCACAGGGTATCATAACGAGAGCATAATGCAGTTTCCTCCCTTCTTTGGGACGATAATAAAAGATTGACCTGCAAGATAAAGAGAGGAAACCCTGGGAGGTGCAAAGCAAGATGGCTGAAGGTGACTCTAAGCCCAAGCTTATCGGGGGATTCGGTAAACAAGAGGCCTGGCAAGCGCAGCGCTCGGCTGTTGACAACTGGTGATGGTGACCAGGTGGGATATGTTATCCTAACAGTCTGGAACTCTTGTGAATTATTTGCTGATAGATATAAACAGCTGTTATTCTTGGTAATGGAAAGCAATTAGAAACATCTGCATACTTGGCTGTGAGCGATGCCTCCGAATGGCCGCCGTGGCTCCCAGGTGCCGCTGGGAAATAATTACATCATCGGGACGGGGGCCGGGGCTGAGGACTGCTAGTGATCTGTGAAGAGCAAGGAGTAGAGTCCAAAGGGGGGGGGGGGGGGGGGCCCCCCGAAAATTTTATTAATATAAATTGTGGGGAGTT
>JAVQJF010082359.1:0-40296 GCA_036023855.1 Gadopsis marmoratus | reverse complement strand
CCCCCCCCCCCCCCCGCGGGCAATAACTTTAACCCCCCTCCCCGGGGGCCCCCCCCCCCCCGCGGGGGCTTTGCCCCCCTTTTTTTTTTTTTTTTTTTTTTTGTTGCTGATTTGAGCCTCAAATGAACGGATTCATCAGAGAACTTCATTGTGATTTGGTGAGAGGAAGGCGCAGGGAGACTCCAATCACGCGTCTTTCCTGCGTAACAAAGCTGCCGACTGTGAAGCATAAAGATAATTAACGTTAGACCGTCCGTTAGCATGTGCACCCTCCCTCCCTCCTTCCTCCTCCCTCCTTTTACTCATAAATGGCTTTGTCGAGTAAGTTGCCAGCTGACCTCGGGGACACAACATCCTTTACCCTCCTCACTTTGATCTGGAAACGATTCGGAGACGCTTTGATGATTACAGAGAGGAAAAAGGAGGAGGAAGGGGGGAAAAAAAAGAGAGAAAAGAAATCACAGGCTTAATGAAACAAGCCCCCGATGATAAAAGCGTAACTGCATCAGCCTGAAATTCTTCATTTTCTGTGACCAATTCCTTCTTTTTCTTCCCGGGTTCACACCCTGTGCATGTCATTCCCGTCTCAGCCGGCATCCTTTGAGTCGTGGTTTGTAACCTGTTGTCACCAGCATCACTGCAGCTTGAGGTGTCAGAGCCCAGAGGCGCGGCGAGCCGTCACCCTCACTGTGTGTGTGTGTGACTGATGCCTGAGTGGGAGCCACATATATAACCCCCCTTTATAAAAACCCTTCGTGGAGGATTTCCTTAGTGTAAAGACATGATGATGAATCCCCCCCCCCCCTTTTTTTTTTTTTACTTCAGCATCTGTGATATTGTTGCCCCCCCACACACACACACACACTCTGTCAAAGCTGCTGGAAAAGAGGATGTGGATCATTGTATCTATTCTTTTTCATTTGCTGTGAATAACGTCAGGCGGTGTTTGTATCAGAGGCAGCATTGCACAGATAAAGACAGAGCCTCAGCTTTTCCTCCTCACAGGGCCATGGTTAATCGTTGTAGCAAGCAAACATTTGACCTAATTCACATTCTCACACAATAGCAGCCTCCTCTCTCCCCTCACACACACACACACACACACACACACACACACACGCACACACACACTGCTGTTATTTGTGTCACACAGAGGGTGAGGTTTTTTTTTTTTTTTTTGCTCTCCATGAACTCCCAGGTGGTTTATCAAAACCTGAGCAGATTCTGCAGAGAGAGGCCACTGCTGGCTGGCTGGTTTTGTGGAAAACAGCTCCAGTATTATTATTAATAATGAGCACACATGTAAATGCAGTGCAGGTTCCTAGAAAATTAAAAGCCTACCGTTATTTATTGCAACACTGTAGGCCTAAATGTGTTCCTAAAAAAAAAGGCTTCTTTTTGAGGATTACTCCACAATTCCTTATTTGACTCTATGGCCGCATCTGAAACAATGAACATTATCTTTATGGTGTGACGCAGTTAGAGCATTTGTTTCTTTACGAGTGTTTTGTTACATTTTGCCTAAAAAATATGACCTGATGATGCGATTGGCCGAACGCGTCGCCCAGCACATTTCACGCATCCTTTAAAGACATTTAATTGTTCCATGTCAACAGGTGATTCTTTCAACTCATCTATATATACGCCTGCAACTAACGGTTAATTCATTTTTGATTAATCAGTTAATCATTTGGGCTCTTTAGAGCCAGAGAACAAGAAGTGATACATCTCCATCACAGTGTCCTCACAGAGCTAAAGGTGTCATCTTCAAATGTCCCGAATCAATATACTAAAATGTACAACGAGGAAACACAGCAATATTCTCACATTTGAGAAGCTGGAATCAGATTTTAGAGCTGAAACGATTAGTCAGTGTATCGATTAATCTATCGAAAGAAGATTCATTGGCAGCTATTTTGATAATCAACTAATCGCTTCAGTCGTTTTTCTAACAAGAAACATTACCCATGAATGTCTTTGGGCTCAGGCAATAAGAAGGCGTCACATTGGGTTCTGGAAACTTGAGAGAGGCGTTTTAAAGACTAAAAGATTCATCAATTAATCGTAAAATTAATAGATGAATCAATACTGAAAATCAGTCACTCAATCTGTCACTTGACTAATCAGTTAATCGACTAGCTGCTGCATCCATTCATTCGCTCACCACGATTAGTCAATTAATCGATTAGTCAATTGACAGAAAAATAATCAACACCTATTTGCTGCTTTTCGTTGTCTTTTATGACAGTAAATTCAATATTTTGTATATTTTGAACTGTTGCTCGGACAAAACAGCCAATTTGACGACATTTGAAGCTGTGACAGACTGCTCTCTGGTGTTTTATAGATCAAATGATTAATCGAAAAAACAATGTTTTTTTTCCTATTTTCCGCTGCATTTTGTTGCCTTGTACCTGTGACATGTGCAATGACATTAAAGTTGAATCTAATCTAATCTAATCTGTGTTTCCACTGACTCAAGAAGAGAAAAATACATACAAGGAATAAATGGAAATCTGTATTTTTCTTTATCTGGTGCAAAATATCTTAAGCTCAAAGGTCCACTTGCTAGCTTTCAGTCTTTCATCTCACAGTCTTCATCTGCTGATATTTTGTTGTGTATGCTGTTCCCAAAGATAAAGAGTGAACCTAAATATGTGATTCAGTGAAGAAAGCAGATATTAATTAAGGGTTGACAATGCTCCAGTTTCCTCGCACACATATGGTGCCTTCTCAGTGTAAGTAGCCTTCTGGACTGTGATACACGGTCAGGGCAACACCTGGCAAATCTGCACCTGCAGGTATTCGCTGGTAGTTTGTAGAGCACAAGGAGCTCCACAGGCGGGGTGGGGGGCTCTGTTTAGCAGGAAAGCAGCCGGGGGAGGGCCCTTTTCTTGCGCTTGCTCTGAGCGCTACGTCCAATTGGTTGGCTCTGACGAGGCAGCTCTGGGGCCAGAGATTACACTGCAGTGCTAAGGCATCACTCTGGCTGAACACCGCAGGCGGAGACAGGGGGATAGAGGCAGTGGGTGGGGAGGTGTGGACACACTCAGTGACACAGGGAAGGGGAAGGAAGGCCGGGAAACCTTTTTGGGAAATGTGACAGCCTCTTCTCATCGTCTGCTATCAGCGTCTTCAAACACCTGCCACAGGACTCCCACGCATGCCTTCCTCCCCTCCTCTCTCTCTCTCCTTTCTTTTTCCTCCACACCTACACCTTTCCCCTTTCTTCTCTCTCATTACCCTCTCTCTCTCTCTCTCTCCATCTCCACTCCTCGCCTCTGCTGTCAAATCAGCACAGATATAATTACACTGACACTGTTGCAGCTGTAAATTAAATGATCGTTGCCTCACAGGTGCATGTGATTCTTTAAATCCAACATACTTTTTTAACACTACTCACTCAGGAAGTGTTTCTGTTAAAGGTGGAGCACCGGTGGATGAGTGATTGGCATTAAAAGCCGATCACAGTCGGCGAAATCTCGGACACGTTTGCTGGCTGCTGTTATAATACACCAAACAGTTTTGTTAGACATTCTGGGAAAAACATGCTCGCTGGTGCAATCACTTTGATAAGACATGCTCAGAGAGGTATGTAATTATGTTGGATACACTGTTAATTTGAATTAAGAAGCAAAGCAGTTGCTCTCTGGTCAGGATGCCCTGGCCTGAACCTACAAAGAAAAACTACAAGCAGCGTGCAAAGAAACTGCGAGACGTCCACGTGTGAAATTTGGTGCAAATTCGATTTCATGCTGAGAACAGTTGGGTTCATGGATGGATCTACTAAGAGAAATGCAAATGATCCAAAGACTGCAAAACCTCTACCTTGCAGAGCCGAATACACTTCTGTCCTGTCTCTATTCTGTTTGTTCTAATAGAAAAGCAGATGCTTCCAGTAGTAAAGCCTAAAGTCTAATAACATGCTCTGAATACTTCCACAGAGAAGGCAAAACATTCGCAAAGAAGAAAATAAAAGATCAGGGAAAATGATTCCACATGGATAAAACTTCCAACATGAAAAGGAGCAGAGCAGGTTGTTGCATCCTCTCTGCAGGGATTTTACTGTGCTGACCGGTGATAACAACCACTTTGCATAAAAGTCAGATCAGATTCTAATGTTTTGTGGAAAAATTCACGAGAACAGGACGTGTGAGCTTTCCCCCAACACAGCCCTGATCACTTCTATGGTGCTCCTCGGCTGTGATAAACAGACAACTGCCTCTTTTTAGCTGTGCTAGCGGCGTTGAGATGGCAAGGTCTGTCTGTCTGTCAACCACTTTGGTTCAGACTGAAATATCACCCCACCTATTCAACAGAATCTTGTAGATTCATGATCCCCAGAGGATGAGGCCTGCTGATTTGCTGATCCCTGACTTTTCATCTACCACATTTGTCCAATACTGTGGTTTAAGTACAGCTTCACAGAGTTGTTAGCATGGCTGTAGACTCCTTGTTTCGTCATACAGTCAAAACAGTAAACATTTATGTAGCAACCCATATCTAATGCTTTGTGTGATTTTCCTTAAGTCATGGGAGTCCAGAGATGATGCATGCCACATTCAGAGGAGATGGAGTAGGAGAATTTTAGAAAATAGCTTTAATAGCTTTAATAGTTAATAGTTAAATAGAAAATAGTTTTAGAACATTTAAAAGCTACGTTTGGTCACATGTGTGCCAGATTTATCTCCGCAAATCTGTTGGGAATAGTGCACAGGCTGCCCTGTGTTGGCGAGATGTGGAGAATATATTGGCAGGACAGACAGAAGGATTTTACTACTGTAAAAGAAGGTGTTCAAAACATAGGCCTGTTTTCAATAATCGGTGACTTTGAGACTCCAGAGAATCTTTTGGGATCACATACTGTATATATGAGCCCATGTGGGTGACAGAAAAATGGACTAGATAGCATGACAACAAAATTCATCCAGGTGGGAATGGGTGTGGCCTAAATCAGCTGGAATACATGGCTGAAACGTAAACGTGTGCTACAGTCTGGGTAATTTCTATAGTTTTTGTGCAATTTTAGTCAGTGAGATCTATCTGGTGATTTGTTACTTAAGTAAAAAGGAACCCCTAATTAAGTTTCACCAAATTAAAAAGTCACGCATGGATGATTTTAGTGAAGAAGAGGCGTACCAGCAATGCGTGGATTGCTTGAATCCTTATTAGAGCTCAAAAACTTTACACATTCTACAATGCTAAAGGTAAATTATTTGAGCTGCTTCAGATCGACATGTTGGCTTTAGAAACGCCCACTAATGTTGTGGTTTGTCCTTAAAAAAACAGCAACAGTCTCGAGGCATCCAAGGCTTTGGAAAACTGTCAAGAGAAGACAGGAATTGTTCGCCAGACTACAGACAAATTGTTAAAGTAATTTGGAAGATTAAATCAGTCTGGAAGGAAAGGATCTATGTGGAATCCAATACTAAATCATGTTGTTCAAAGTGCCAGTTTCATCAGTGAGGAGGATTGATTGAGGAAGAGCCACACATCACAGAGTGTTTTGTCTGGAAGAATATCTGTAGTTACGAGCTGAGTAAACTGAGACATTTGGACAGACGTGTACAGACAGTGAGGTATTAACATCCCAAAACTTTAGGCCAACAAAGACTGTGGACTAAACCCGGCGGACTATTTTCCTACAGTCTGCCGTTGAGTCTTGTTGTTGCTGATGGACAAGCGACAAACACACATGAAAACACACTGTCACAGCAGACAGATGGCACGATTTGACAGAGATTACAACAGACTTGTTGTTTGGTCTTTTTGTTATGGCTCCGTGCTTTTATTGTTTATTTCAAACATATTACAATGCCAAATGTGAAATTGTCTGGCAAGCAGCAAGGAGGAGAGGAGAAGCAAGAAAGATGTTTCTGTCTGCTCACTCTGCTTTCATACTTGTCTCCTTCAGTGTTTCAGGTTACTCCTGCCTGCTGGCACGTGACTCATCGTACCTTCTCAATATGTATGCTCGTGTCTGAATGGTTGAAAACATAGGACATTTGGATTTACCCATATGCATCGTAGCTGCTACCTGAAAAACAGACATGCAGTTAATTTCAGGTTGTTAAATGCACAATTGTTGGATTATTTTAAGTACTAGCTGACTTTTATGTTGTGCAGACCAGATTGAGCAGGTATGCTGTTGATGTCTATGTAAGTGTGACACACAAAGCTCAGTAATCCCTCCAACAAGATAAAGCAGAAGCACATGCCGGAGGCGTAATGTCTGTTCACTTCACTGCTTCAGCTCTGGACAGGAATTCTCACTTTCCCTCTTCGCAAACTGCTGCTTCCCGTCTGCTTCTTGCAGCGTGAATATTTTACTTCTGGTTCCGCTGCTTTGTTAACCTACTTAATGCTTTGTAAAGGTTAGATCATTTTGTAATTAAGCACCACTCTGTGCCTTCTCGCTGCAGATCCCAGTGAGACCGTGGCACTTCCCTGCGTGCATGAGTTGTAAGGGTGTGAGTGTGAGTGTGTGTGAGAGCAAGTGAGCGCCAGCGCTCCCACATGGCCTCCATGCAGGACGGGCTGAACTTCACGGCTCCTCCCTACGGCAAGGTCCTGCTGCTGGGTGCTATCGCTGCTGCCTCAGCCTTTGTTGTCACGATCCTCATTGTGGTGCTCTGCGTGGGCTGCCAGAGGTGAGAGCAGGCACTGAGCATGCACACACACGGATACACACATGCTCGTATGCATTTGCAGGACACTTTACACATGGAAGCACAAGGAGCGGGAGAAGTACTCAGATCCTTTACTTAAGTAAAAGTTCCAATACAACAATATAAAAATACTCAATTAAATGTTCTGCTTTTGATATCCTACTTAAGCAAAAGTACAAGAGTATTCTCAGCAAAATGTGCTTTAAATATCTAAAGTAAAAGTACTGCAGTAAAATGTCACCTGTGACTGATTATATTATGACTACATTATTATATATGACATTAATAGATTGTATAGATGAATCAATGTAAACAGCATTTTACTATTAGCTGCTCGAGGTGGAGCTGCTCAACTACTTTATATACAGTTAGCTATAGTCGAGTGGTTCCCAACCTAGGGGTTGAGCCCTTCCAAAGGGCCACAACATAAATCTGAGGGCCCTTGAGATGATTAAGGGGAGAGGAAAGAAAAAAACAGTTCTACTACACTAATGTGATGTGGAGCCCCAACTAGACACTAATTTATCATAGGAGGTCACACGCCAAACAGGTCGAAACACCTGGTTTAACCTTTAAGAATGAACTGCATTTTATTACCTCAATATATGTATTTGTTTTATGTCAAATGTTAATCTGAAAAGTAACCAGTAACTATCGCTGAAAAACATATGTAGTGGCGTAAAAAGTACAATATTTCCCTCTGAAATTTAGTGGAGTAGAAATATAAAGTAGCATAAAATGGAAATACTCAAGTAAAGTACTTCAAAATTGTATTTCAGTGCAGTACGTGAGTAAATGTACTTAGTTACTCTCCACCACCGGCACGTACATATGCAAATACACACACACACGTCATCATAAGATGACTCATACACACATGGACAGCAACTCAAACTCTGCACATGCACACACACACACAGAGCAGTGCATGACTGTAGTAAGTGTCAATCTGTGTGACCGAGCGGTTGTGTTTACCACAGGAAGGGGAAGACACACAATGTTGCCAGTGAGGGTGGAAAACACCGTCTCATGGACATGGTAGGTATCTGGCAACACGCTCCTCCATGTTTTGTTTGTGTTGCAGCAGAAGCAACTCAATTCCCCAGGGAACAATATCGTTCAGAGTACACTTCTTCAGACTTAATCAGGGTTTAACTGACCCTGTGTGTCTGTGTGTGTGTTGGCAGGGTATACTCAGGCAGTCGAAGCTGCGGTCCATCAGTAAATCAGACACTGAGATGAACAAGATGAACTGTAATGGCAAAAGTGAGTACATCTTTCATATACAAATCCTGACCCTTGTGCTCTGTAAACAGTACTTCACTGTTGTCTGGTGAAAACCCTGTATCTCCTACATGTCAACTAAACAGCCTGGGCTCGTTTTAGCTGCATGACAAAACACTTTGTTTTGGATTCATCGAAAGGATTTTTTGTAAAAGGATTTTCTGAGCCGCAGGGGTTGAAAATAGTTCTCAGCCATGTGTCATTTTTAGCTTATTTTGAGAGCATAAAACCCAACACAGACAGTGGAGATACAAGGTTCTACCCAACAGAATCAATGTAGTCCGTGAAATGGCACAAAAACGGAAAATCAATTGGAACATTTAGCAGCAGATCAATAGCATGACAAGTAAATACATACATGGAACAATCATCAACAACTGTAGCATGTTCTGATTTGGCCGATTTAGCTTCATCCTCATTAATTAATGCCAGACTTGGAGTCCACAGAAACAACAGTACCAACCCATAATAATGCAAATAAATATTTAGGTAAATGATTAACATTTCAATTACAGTGCGACAAATTCATGCAAAACCTTTCTGTAATAAAAATTTAAGGACACTTTAGATGATAAATTTACCCTAAAATAGAATTCATATTACATTTGCAGCTCAGCCTGATTCCACTGGACTGCTTAATCTTAGATTTATGAACATGAACATCTCTCTCTCACTCAAAGGCAGAAATCAGAGAGCCAAGACAAGTCCTGGAGCTCCATCACTAACAGTCAACAGGGAACTGTGTTTGTTGGCCCTGTGACAGTAGCCTGAGAGGATTTGAAGAAATATAAGCATATGTCCTGCTTCATATTTGTCCTGCTTCCACTACAGTGGAACAAAGTCAATTTGGATGCATTTTCTCAAACATCTACGTCAGCTCCCAGTTTACTGTGCGCTCCAGGTTTTTCTCTTACCAGAGCCGAGAGGGTTTTTCATGTTCGTAGGTGTTTGTCTGTCCAGTATGAGGGGAGTAAACGTATGTGAATTCTGTTTCATGGTGGGCAGAGGCATCTAAAAAGAAACGTCCAGCCAGCATGGACCTTCTGCTGCTGCTCAGCCGCCGGTCTAACTCTGACCTTCGTTCTCAAGGCAGGCAGCTTCCCCAGATCCCCTCTGGAACTGGAGAAGACGGAGAGCACACTTACTCTGAAGTGGGCCGACGCTCCTCCACCACACGTACTGATGATGCCCTCTACGCCATGGTAGGCAGGGCCGGGCAGACGGACACTCCGGCCCCTCCGGCCGTCCCCGCCAATACCCCAGCTCCTCCAGATCCAGACGGTGATGTGGAAGGAGGGCTGCCCGAACCTGAGGCCCAGGTCATGTCCCCCCCTCATCCTCAGGAGACGGCTGAGTACGCCTGCGTCAGGAAGCTGAGGAAGGCCGACAAGGCTCCCCAAAAGAGGGACAGCGGGACGGATATGGGGGATCCTCCGGCACCGCCTCCACGACACGCCCCGCCGTCACATCCCGCCCCTCCTCCACCACATCCTCACAGCACAAAGTTGCCCCGTAGAAATGTGGACGCCTTCAACGTCCCAGCATTCCCAAAGGTTGGTAGAGGAATCATTCTTATTTATCTGATGATTTAAAACACAATGCATATAGTACAGCAGTTAAATTAAAAAAAGTTCTTCTCTGGGGTGAATTAACATTGTTCGATTTAAGATATGAATAAGTAACTATTAACCTTTAGAGTGTAAACTATTTACTCGTAGAAAGACATATATCTTCTTTGTGATCAGCCTGGACAGCATCAACTCGTAATGTAGAGGTGAACAGGATTCAGTTTCATGGACTGAAAGGAAGCGATGACTCGTGGGGGAGAGGAAGTTAAAAACTAAGTTGGGTTGCTGGTGGTTCTCCAGAGGTCTCACTGGAGCCGCGGATGAGATCATACAGAGCAGATTAAGACCGAGTCGATGCCTTGTCACGTCACTGGAAGGTCCTGAAAGTGTCAATTTATTATGGTGTGGCTCTATGGATGGCAATGTTGGTCCGTCATTCAGACTGATATCTCACCTGTTATCTCATATCTCTCATAATAGCTCACCTATTCAATGTGTGAGGTTTAGTAGAGATATTCATGTTCCCCAGAGGATGAATCCTGACTTTGGTGATCCCTTTGGTGATCCCCTGGATTTTCTTCTTGTGAGGTTCATATTTGTGGCTTTGAGTGAAATGTCTTGCATGCTAACACGCTAACCTGAGATGGTGAATATGGTCAACGTCACCTGTTAAACATCAGGGTGTTGACTTTGTCACTGTGAGCATGCTGCATCACAGTTATCTATTAGCTAAATAGTCTCACAGAGCTGCTAGCATGTATGCTTAGCAGGAGTTCAGACTTTGGATTGGGTGTGTTGTTTCAGGTACAAGTGAGACATGAAATACAATCCAGGAAGTGCACTTTGAGTAACAGAAGTGTAAATTTGAAGTCCTATCAGATGGCAAAACACTGTGTAGTCTCGTTTAAACATACTTTGAGGTAAAAAGTCTCTCTGAAATCTTTGTTCCGATTGTCAGGGTCAGATTTGTGTTGCCGGCTGTATTCATTCTGTACTTCTTTGTCAGCATCAGTACAACATATTAATATGCAGTTTGCAGTCCAGGTACAGCGGGCAAGTATTTGTCAGATTCCCTGTTGATACTGCAGAGGATCTACACAATTGTATTTGTGCCAGTGTTGCAGTTTTCTCTGCACTCGGCTACATCATGCATGGTGTTGTGATACGTTAACACTTCTGTCAAGTCCGGGCAGTGAGCGGTGTTTATTTGGCGAAGAGTTCTCAGTGACAGTGGAGTATTTCTGCACTCAGCAGTGTCACCGCCTCCATATGTTCGCAGCAGCAGGAGTGCAGGCAGACGGTCTGCTTTTACAGTGGATATAAGGCTTTGTGCTCCCCTCCAGGTGACAGTGGGAGACCATTTGCTGGCCTGTGTGAGGTCAATGAGGTCGCATTCTCTGCTGTGACCCGAGTTCAGTAACACACAGTTCACAGGGCTTACATGTGTACGCAGTCTGTTCTCCACTGATTCTCTTGTGGATGACGCAACATGTTGAAATGTAGTCATCCAGAATATAAGCACATGGTTCCTCACACTACGAGCTCCACCTTCCAGGGAAAATCTTTTCAATTCTGCATGCAATCCATCCAGTGCATCTCTAATGCTTGCTCTGTGCTACAACACTCTAATTGGTCTTTTATGAACCCCAATGAGTCCGTTTTTAAAAATGCAGTTTTTATATTGACAAATACTAATGCATGAACATGTGAAACGCTCTGCCCCAAATCTAATTTCTTGTTCTGTTGACAGGAAGTGATGTTTATGGGCAATGGAGAGCAGTACATCTGGAAGCCGCCAGAGGATGAAGAGATGCTCATGCACCAAAGTAAAGCCCTGGCACCGCTGGGTGCTCACACAGTGGAGAATATACAACCGTCTGCTGCTGTGGTGAGCGACGACTCTTCAGTCTGTGCATCAGCCTGTCTGTTAAATGACTGGTGAAGCGCCCGGTTTCCAATGTTCCCCTTAAATTATTTTCCAAGTTACAACTCTATTTCATAATTCAAACAAAGATGGTAGCTGAAAATGACATGAGTACAAGCAAGGAGATATGTCCTTTCTGGCTACCTGGATAGGAAATAAGAGTCCCAGCTTGGGAAACAAGTTCAAAACGCTTAGTCATGGGTGCGAAATACAGGCAGCAGGCAAAATTACCCAAACGCAGAGAGCACAGGCAGACTGAAGTAACGGTTCAATGGTTAATTCAACGAAAGATTAGCTTACGTGCACCACAGGTAAGTCCCAGTCCAGAGACAGAAGCACAGGGAGCATTGAACGTGCATAACAGAAACTACGCACATAGCAAACGGTATGAATCGACAAAAAACAAGGGAAGCGCTACATATAGTAGAGGGACTAACGAGGGAATTGGGGAACAGTTGTGGCCAATAAATCGTACACGAGGGCAGGAACTAAATAGACAAGACAAGCATACGTTCAAAATGAAACAGGAAGCAGAACCAAAGACCCAAAGAGTATGAAATTTCATCGTGCAGCAGAAGCAGTATTTTAAAAGGTTTACAGGAATAATGTCATGTTTTGGGAGATACGATTATTCACTTTGCTGTTGAGAGTTGGAAGAACATCCGTTAAATGTCTGGTAAATATGAAGCTAGGGTCAGCAGCCAACTAGCTTAGCTTAGCAAAAAGACTGGAAACAGAAAGCAACAGCTAGCCTGGCTCTGTCCAAAGGAAACAAAATCATTATACTTTGTTTAAATCGTACAAAAAACAACAGACCATTTCTTGGCAGTGACTTCCTAGAGACGCCGCTGGTTGCCTAGTAACTTCAGGTGACAACAAACACTTCACTCCCAGTAAAACCACAACTCGTAAATCTTACAATTTGGTTTTAGTATGGATTAAGCATAGAGTATAATGTGTTAATTAGAGGGTTTTAAAGGTGCTGGTAGGAAGATTTGCTACTTTCAGACAGAGCCAGGCTAAATATTTCCCCCCGTTTCCAGTCTTTATGCTAAGCTAAGCTAAACAAAGCAGCTGCTGACTCCAACTTCATATTAATCGTACCTACATGAGAAGATCAGTGCCAAGAAACTGAATGAGCGTATTTCCCAAATTGTCAAACTATTCCTTTCCAGTCTTATTTTATACTCTCAGTAACGTGTCATTTGACTGCAGGTGGCTGAGATGTACTCGAAGGTGTGTAAACCAGGAAAGAAGAAGAGAGCTGTGCCGGGGTCTCCACCAGCCAATCCTGGCTTCCGGACCTTGGGGCGTGGTGACCGGGACCGAGACCGGGACGGGGGGTTTAGTGTAGTGGTCAAACCCCAGACGTGGGCCCTTCAGGAGGGAAAAGCAGTTGGAGGGCCCCTTGACGACCACTGCTATGAGTCCATCGGGACAGAGGAGTGCGATCCGGCCTATGAGAACATGGAAGGTGGAGGCGCCTGGAAGCGAGAGAGGCCCCCCAACACGTGTGCCACCCTGCGGCCGAGGAGAAAGAAAGCCCAGCAGCCCTTGCAGCAGCAGCAGCCCCCTCCGCCGCCGCCGACGCAGCAGACCCCCAAGTTACAGCACCTGCCTGCCAAAGCCCTGCTGCTGCCAGGGGAGAACCTGTACGAGAGCATCGGCGACCTGAAGCAGGGCTCCGCCACCTCCAGCACCACCACCATCTTCACTTTCAACGATGGCATGGAGATGTATGTAACAGGGCTCTGAGGCGGCGGCTGCACTGTGACCCCTATCCTTCCAACACAAGGAGCTGAGCTAATACCACAAAGAGTGATGGCTGAGCCCCTGTCATGCTCACCCACACATACTGTTTACATTCAAGTCATAACATCATGCCTTTCACAGGCTCCAGAGGCCTTGGGGCAATAATGTTGATCTGTTATGACCTGGGCTGAATACAAAGTCCAATCTATAAACCTTATAAGGAATCCAAAGGTAGTGAATTATAAATGAGCACAAGACCATTGCAGAGCAATCTGTTGGTAACAGTAGCACTTCTATTTTACTGATACATATGTGCAAAGCACAATAAAGTAAAAAGCCTAAATTCTTCCTCAATTCTAGCGGGTAAAATAGCTGTTGACCTGGTCCAAGCAGAACTTCTGTTTTGGGAAAAGGCACAGCGTTGTGTGCAATCTTTCGGTAGCACTTAGTCTGTCATGAACAGGCCTTCCCTGTAGTTGGTCAAAATGTGATTCAGGACGGAATTTAAATGATATAAAGGGATGAATTACTAATCAAAATACTTGAAAGCTCAGGGACCAAGAGAATCAATTATGAGAGTATTATAACAAGAATTGCACACATTTTGCATTCCTCCTAAAAGCGTCGACTAATTTAGACCATCATCATATTTGAAAACCAGATACTTCCCTCCGTCTTTTGTTTCATCTAACATGGACTGAACATTGTCTCCACTGCCATCTGTAAATGAAGTGTTTTACTTTGTTGATCCTGTTTCTGCACTTTGCCTGCTACAAGTTGCATGCTAAAAAAAGTGAAAATACAAAAACAAAAACAAAAAATCAAGCACTGTTATGTGGTACCTCTATATGAATGTTTTTATTTCCTATTGTTGTGGGTTGTTTATTTATTTAGTGTGTTGCTGGGCTACACTTTATTTCTCTGTAGAGCACAAAGCCAGTTAGATTAAGGATGTCTTTGGCTCAGTGGGACTGCGTAGCAGAGAGGAGAGTTTCTCTCTCCCTTTGGCAGCCACACATGAAACGAGACTAAAGAGAACTGCTCGAGTCCTGAAGGTGGAGACAGTCCACTCAACCCTCCCCACACACACCCCTCTCTTCTCAGTCCTCACTCATACCTGTGTACCGTTCACCTACATAGTCCCTGCCTTGTGGTCTTAATGAATTTGCTTGGGTTTCACCAGAGTGCAGCTTGGATAGCTACAGTAGAACTGAGTGTATTAGCAAACGTCATGTCTCATCATCACCCCATCGATGGACACTCTCTCCTCTCTCTGTTATCAGTGTTAAAAAATATTGCAGAAACAACAAAAGTGTGAAGCAAACGGTTCGCTAAGCAGCAGAGCATCAATCCCGAGGATAACAACACGCTCAAAATTACATCCACAATCCTGGACAATAAATAACGACAATTTCATTCAACCAAATATCCCCAGCAAACAATGTGATTATACTGTATGTTGATGCAATGTGTATGTACATTACAAAAGAGAAAGAATAATAAATATATCATCAGTGTCAAGAAATCTATCTTTTTCTATTCATGTTTAATTGTGTTTTGGAATGACTTATCTTGTGACACAAACTGCAAAAACAGCTGCAATGTAAATCTTCAGTGTATTCTGTTTGTTGTTTTTGAAGCCACGAAGCTACGGTGTGTTCTTGGAAAGCCCAGCTAAAGTTAAATGTGGCAGCTACTGTTGTGTGTTTGCTATTCAGACTACAGGGTCTTGTACTCAGAAGCGTGTAATTAAGTGCTAAGTGCAAAAGATTGTAATGTTTTATATCAAGATTACTATTCATGAAATGTCAGTCAAGTTTATACTTTTGTAATAAAGTGGCACTTTAAAAAAAAAAAAGACGTTTTATCTCATAGTGTCAGTTATTAAAATTGAGAGAAAGCAGAATTTGCTGAGGCCTCCTCTAAGGCCTTAATATCACCAAGAGGTCACTTTGCCATCTACTACAGACGGATCAAAGACTCTTTTTTTAATTTTATTTAAACCTTTTCTTCTGATGTCACAAGGTGCCTGTAGATTCACGTCTTCAGTCCAATCAAAGGAAACCTTAACATACCTATGTAAATATATTGTTAGGGTCAAATTACTTAAAAATGTGTAATATTTACATATATTCTTTTACATCTAAGGCTTGTTTCTTCTATTGTCACTTGCATCTTTTGTGTACAACCTTAAAACCTCATTCCACATGGAGTACAAGTGTGTGTGTGTGTGTGTGTGTGTGTGAGCCACCCCATGTTTTTTTTTTATCTGTGTGAATGTCTGAGTGCACGTGCACATGTGCCGGAGTAGTGGGGTCTGCGTCTGAGTAGCTGTGGAGGGGAGTGGGGGGAGAAAGAAAAAAAAAAATAGGTCACCCCTTAAAACAAAAAAGCTTGCAGTCAACATCGCAACCGTCTGCTGAATTTTCATTGGCGGGCTTGTCTCCATGGTAACAGGTTAACCTTGAGGTAGTAGTCACATGGGCGAGCGAGTCTTCTGCTGTCTTGGAGAATACAGCGTGCGTCGTATGACATCTGTGATCACAGTGTCACCCTCTTGGCGAGGAGCTATCGCATGGGGGGGGGGAGAAACATCCCCAAAACAAAATGTGTAGGAGCAGGAGATGCCTGCTGTAGGTGTGAAGATGATACAACATTCACAGCTTATGTGATGTGTTAATCTCACTGTGTGGAGCATGAATGGCTGAATAAATACATGAATGAGCCTGCCAGATTCATTGAAGGTGCGTGACAGTGAAAAGACACGGGATAACACTCAGCGTGAGGTTACACACTGACTGGGGGAATCATATTATTACCAAGCGGCGTCTCATAACAAGGAGGTGTGCTCATGTTTGTAGTAAACACTGTGAACACAACAGGGAGGGAGGAGGCTAGGGGATTTTTTTTTAAATTATTGCTCATTTTGTAACCCTGAAATCAAATAAATATCATTATGCTGCATGTTTATAAGTGAGCATTAACGCGCTACATTCTGCACCAGATCAATCAGTAAAAACGTGAACCACCAGGATGTTTTCATTGCCGCAAAACTGCCGTTCGTGACGTCAAATGTCAACATATTTTAACTTGTAGGATGGAGTGATTTACAGTATGGATGCATTCTTCTGTACTGTAAAGAGGCTGATTTCTCAAAGGGACCCACTATAAATCACTGACAGAAGCTAAATGTGATGTATACTGACCCCGTCAGGCGTTATAGTGCATCACAGGGGGAGCCGGGCGGCCTGTATCTGAACCCTGAGAATCAGAGGAAAATATTCAGAAGTGAGCATGATGATCTGATCCACATCTGGTCGATCAGTCCAGACACACAATGAAAACATGTCAATTTCCAGTAGAAGTAGAAAGAGGCAGTGAGATCTGACAACAAAATCTGAATTAAATTTCCCAGATGATTTCGTTCTAGCCTGAATATCAGATTCACTTTATACTTACAGGCATTTTACACCTTGTGAATGTGTAAACCTGCAAGATTTAGATGATCTTCACCTTTGTGACGTGTAATAACCCAACTACTCTACTCTAGATGTGAGTTTCTCACACATCAGATATATAAAAATGTCTTATTAGAGCAGCGGAAAGTGTGAATGGATTTATATCACAACATATTCTTGAGCCGGCTGCACCAGCTGTTAAATAAATTCAAAATTAGCCTAGTTATAATTAGCTCCAGTTTGTGCCTCTCACGTATTAACACTACATTCGAGTCACGGCGCTACGGGTCAGATTTTCCTGAAGGTATTTACAGAAACTTCAAAGAGTCTTCGAACCATCTGGATGAAAACATATTCTGTTTGTTGGACAATAAAAAAGATTTTTAACTAATTTCCCAAGCTGAGTCGCTTCTTACTTATCTTTAAATTAAATTGATAAATTATTTAAAGATTAAATTATTAAATTATAGATATATTGTCCTATATATTATATGTTTACAAAAATAACTCATTAATATGTTTTACAAAATGAGAAAAGATGTACTTTCCAGCTACCTGGATAGCAAAAAAACACTCGCAACTTAAAAACAATTTAAAAATCGTATGTATTGTGCAGCTGACAGATTATTAATAATAGCGTCTTTGATGATTCTGGAAAGACCTTCAGAAGAGCGTTCGGTTTTATTGAATGACCTACTGGGGTTTTCTAAGATTGCCAGGTATATACTTTTCAGAAAGTCTGCTGGTTATTGCATTATTGTACCTTGAAGGTAATGGCACTGTTTCACCTCGTCTGTGTGAAAACATCGATGATGAACACTCAGCTGTAAATGCATACAACTTGACATAGATTCAGAGTACAAAAGTTAATGTATGGTACACAAAAAGTGAAGATAAGTTTTGTTGCTGGTCTATGCCTGAAGGAGAGGATGCACAGTAACAGGAGTTTTCAAGTAGTGTTTGTATTTTCTTTCACAGAGGCTCACAGATGTGTGTGTCCATACGACGGCTGCTCCTGGTCCTCATCACTCCAGGTGTTGGAGCTGTCTGTCCCAAAGTACCGGTCCCCAAAGTCGCCTGAGAACACACAACAGTGGACTACTGTGTATCAGTGGGTTAGGGACTGAAGGAAATAAGGAAAAAACTAAATCATGAATACACAGTGAAAGTACAAACGCCTGCAATGGTTGGAAGATTTGGAAAAAAAGAGCTCAGTGATGTTTTTATAAAATGATCCACAAACAGAAGAACTAAATAATTTGTGTAACATAACACTCTAGATATTAATCTTAATGTCTGAAAGTAGTGTTTAATTGTGTAATTATATGTATTTATGTTTACAGACAAGAGAGTGGTCTATCCGATATGCATACTGTGTAGTTTAGTTACAGTGGTGACTGAGAGAAGTGCTTGCTTCAAATCTGAAGTGGCACAAGCATAAAATTAGAATCTGCTGGGACATGAAATGAAATCTGTCAACTTGAAACAGAAATGTTTATTATCTTTTATCTTCTGCAACGACTGCAGGCATTTTTATTTCCTGAATAAATCTAAAACCATGCACACTAAAGACAGAGTTGCTGAAAACATCATCATGAAATGCCGTTAACTTGTGGTTTTGTATGTTACCTTTTGTTCAAAATAGACAAGTTCTTCAAAGGTTGAGAGACTCAAAATGGGTAAATAAGTAATAATAAAATGTTTGGCACATGCCTTCTGATTTTACAGTTACAGAAAGAGTGAGTATGTGCATGTGATGTGGCTTACCGATACCAGGAATTACATGTCATAAATCATCCAGACTCTTGTCCACAGCGGTGGTGATGATTTTGACCTTCGGGAAGGCGTAGGCCACAGACTGCACCACGAGCTCTGCCATCAGCAACGACACCAACACGATCTTACCCTCCTGCACCTCGTGATCCTGCTCAGTCACGCACATCATAGCAACAACTGTCTGAGCCTGATCATCATAATCACTGGATAAGGATCATAAGGATAACTGGGGACATCATCATCAGAATCATAAACAATATTTGTCTTTTCTCTTTGTAGAAATAAAGCTAATCAAACCTCACGAGGACAAAAAAAAACAAACTTCCAATCAGTAACCACATACTGTACATGAGCAATAAAATGTGTGACCAAGAGGATAGGGGTCCTATTGTTAAGAATAATGATGCTAATCTCCACCCACCAACAGGACTCGTACTGCCATCATGGCAGCAGCGCCAGTGGAGACTGTGCTGTCCATTAGGATGACATGATCGTCACTGATGTCTTTGGGCAGACGCAGGTAATGCAGCTGACGAGGCCAGAGAGGAGGAGACAGGTTACCATGGTTACAAAATCAGGAAGGATAGTTACCACGGAGACACAGATCATGTGGAAGAAAGAGACAAAAAAACCAAAACATTTTTATCTTTTGTTTGATGCGATTTTTGAGACACCATGACATGTCGTGTTAGGTCTCAAAAAATGCAGCACACATAAGCATCTCAAAGACGGTGATGAGAACGCCATTTTATTTGACTGAATGAGTCATTTTATCTACCTCTGGTTCGCCTGAGTCAAGGTTGGTCTGGATGAGGATCTTGCCGAGGTGGACGTCCTTGCACACGGCCTTGAGGGCAGGTTCCATGGTCTCTCCTGCCCGCAGGACTGACACACCGGTGATCTGTGGGGACGAGGCAGTGGAGAAAGTGTGATGGCAGAAACCCCGTGGACACACTCCACTGGAAGTTAACAAGACCTTGTAAAATAAGAGCATCACTCACCCCTTTCCCGTTGTAACTGCGGCCCTTGTACTCATGGCCCTGTGGAGTCTGAACTACACACGGCTGTTAGAAGATAAAGAAGAAAAGAGTTTGTTTTTTATTACACAAACACACGACCCTCAGATGCAGATACAGGAAAAGTCTCAATATATCTATGCATGCTTTTGTATGTTTGTAAAGAACTTTGTCTTGTGAATGTGTGAGGCAATTTATGTAGAATACATGTACTGTAATACCTTATTACTGCTCTAGCATGTATGGCAGGTAAGGTAAAGGTAAAGTATAGATTAATTGTATTTAATGGACTAAAGCATGCAGAGGTACTGCTACAATCATTTAAACCTGCAATAACTGGGGTGTTTTTCACCACAAGAGGGTCAGGCAAACAAGCTGTAAACACAAAATTGACATTTCACCTTCTAAGTTGATATTGTGAAATTGTTGTTACACATCCTGCAGCTCCTGAGCAACATTATTCATTTGGAGTCATGTTTCTGCCCACTATTCTCTAATTTTTTACAGGATTTGTACAGCTTTTTAAGAGTTAAATTCAAGTAAGCACTTTCAAGGTACCTAAACCAAACATTTCCAGACTCTGAGCTTTTATAATCACATCTAACATGTTACTATAAATGCAATTACAAAAACATAAAGTTTACAGAATTCCATTATACCAACAGCAATAATATGGGAGCAGATGGTCGCCCCCATGATGCAGAGTGAAAAAAACACCCCCTTTTCATTTCAGAACTCATGTCAGTCAATCTAGCTCTGCTCTGGCGTGAGACACCAGGAGACAACAAAACAAAGATGTCGACGGGAACGTTTCATTTGAAACATTAAAAGATATCGCTTCACACGAGTGACCGTGTAGATGATGAAACACCAAATTGTGTTGAAAATCAAGCATTTTTTAAGGACTATATCTGAATTTAAGCATTTTCCGAAACTTGAACACATAACAGTTACAATTAGACTTTGTACAAACCCTGCTTTTAGCTCTGTTCTTGGTCTCTACCAACTCCCGAGGGAGATATCTGGCTCCTCAGCTGCTTTATGCTCCGCTATGTTCACCAGCTAGCTGCTACCCGTGTCGGTCTGCTGTTTGGTGCTGAGCAGGTAGTGTACAGTGGGTTTAATCAAGCGCTTTTGCTAAAAACAGCTGCCTGCTGTGTCTGAAAACAACACTTGATTAGAGCAGCAGAGTGAACGAAAACAGAAAACGTACAGCTGGCTGTAAATACCAAAAGAATTAACCAAAAGGCGCAAAGATCCATCAGGTGAAACTTGTCTGTGGGTTTGTCACTACGAGCAACCCCTTTCACATAAAAGTAGTGTGAGCCATTGTTAATATAAAAGTGTTGATGACAGCCACTTTAATATTCCCCAAGTAGTTCACGTCTACCCACCTGAGATGGTAAAGGTTAGTGTGTGTTCTATGAGCAGCCGCATTAATCTCTTAGAGTAGAAGATAAACTCATCTCGACTGGTTTCTTTATTCCTGCATTACAGAAAAAGAAAACGGTTTTAAAACTTATATGGTGTTCACTGTTTCACAGACTCACACGTCGGTACCTGATGATGGTGTGCAGGTACCATCTCCAGAGGTGCTCCACAAATAGGCACAAGAATTCTTTTGTTCTCGCTGTCTTGAGCCTACTAAATAATCTGATTGCTGCTAATCATACTTGTCTATCTGTTGTCTTGTCTCTTTTGTTGACGTTGTTTTTGTGTTTTGTGTTTTTGTGCTGTATTTTATGGCTGCAGGCAAAGGCAAAGACAAAGACTTTTTGACCCTTTGACCCTTAATATATATATATATATAAAAAATATTTTAAATATATAAAAATATATTAAAAAAAAAAATATATATAAAAAAAATATATAAAAAAAGACAGTGGGTTTAACCTGCTAACAATGTAGCTCATTAATGAAATATTTTGTGTAAGCAAACACATTAATCTTGGATGTCAGGATTGTTAACCAGCACCTGAACACAAGAGAATGATGATGTGTTCAAGTACAACTTCTGGCAACATACAAGATTGGCTAATCGCTGGATGACTTAAGTGCAAGAGCCGACAATATGATTGACGGTGTCTCTTTTCTCACCTTCCTCTTGTTGAGTTCTAGTGCTTGTGTCCGGACAGAGAGCTCTTTTTCCAGAGAGGCAAGTGTGCTCTGGAGGATGCCCTCTTTCTCTTCTAGCTTCTGCACAACCAGCAGCTGGGCATCCACCTGGAGAGTGACCGCAACAGTAACAGTTAATACTTCAGTGCCCCGACAGAATAAAAACCATCAATGCTGCATTGCCAGGTTAAGAAGTTACACGCCACCTGGGTTTTGAATGTGAGGACTTGGTCAGCCAACTCCTCCTTCTCCTCTTTCAGTAGCTTGTAGATCTGGTTAGATTTGATTCGCTCACTCATCAGCTTGAAATTGGCATCATCCTTCTCACGTAACTGCTGCAACAGCCGGCTGTTCTGCTCCTGCATGTCCTCGAAGGCCTGGCCGGTAACATCCATCTCACTCAGCAGGGCTTCCTCCTCCTCGAGAGAGACACAGGTGTCAGGGATCAAAAAGAATGACATTCCTTCGGGCCTGACTTCATCACCATTTTTTGCCATTCATGTAAAGTATGTGTTCGGGATGTGCAATGCAGTTTGAGAAGTTTTAGTTCCAAGTCATATTACCACAATATGCTTCTTTCACGATAAACTGAAAACAACACTACAGATTCAAAAAGGAATTGCCAGCATCTACTCTCCTAACTGCGACAACACACATATTACTACATGCAAAGAAATAACGATCTTTTAGGTTAACCAATGTACTACTATTTTTTGTTTTAAATAAAAATCAGACTGAATCAACAATACAGATCAATCTTCTTTGCTATCTATTGGATCACAGAAAGTGCAAAGTTCTTAAATTTGACTGTGCTGTACACCTTCATTGGCCAATTTAGAACTATGCCTCCGAGGTGCAACCACACATGGTTTGTCTTCTGTGCTACAAATGTAGCTACAAATTTGACTTTGTTGCATTTACTTCACACTGCCCACTTACAAGCCAAATAGGACCTATAAACAAAAGTAATGTGAACTCACAAGCAGCATTTTTATTGGACAGTTTTGGCAATCTGTCAAACTGCACAGTAAAAGTCTGGCAACCAGGAAGTGAGGGGTACAAATCAAACACATCTGAGTCTAAAACAGTTGAGTTGCTCTACTTTTACTTCATAACAGATAAGAAGCGAGAAGACAAGAGCCTAAAAAAAAATCAGTATCAGACCAGAGTGTGTACTTCTGCTTCCTTTATGCTCATAGAATTGTATGGAGCAACAATTAAACAACTTAAAACACAGTCATAACACTTTCACATTTTGGTGTAATTTCCTGTATTTTATTAAATTATAGTCTCAGTGCTAATTAAAAGAGACCTGCATTTTTTAAGGTTTCTTAGTGCAGTAATTTGCTTTGCACAAAAGCTCAACCGGAACAATGGAACACAAACTAAAATAGTAAATACTCTGGGTGACACATGTGAAGATAATATGATTCATATGAACTGATAAGCCTCTAAGACTGATCATATTCAAAGTTGCACAAAGGTCAACCAACAGTTGAATGAGTATTATCATGACAGTATTACATTATCTAACGTGGGTGTATCCACTATGTATGCAACTCAGGTTTTTGAATTACTATGACAATACTTGACCCAAATTTGACCCAAGTCAGATAGTGGTTTTGATATTTTCCATCTCTTGACTGTTTGCTCTCGTATTCCCTTAGTTTTCTGACTAACTAATGAAATTCCAGAGTATTGCCTCCAAATTTACAAGACGCTAATATATAAGGGAATGTTGTATAAGTAAGTGAGCTCAGATCTGACAATGTTTTACATAACTGGAATTTATCAGGGTGGCTCCCCCAAAAAGAATTGCCCCGCCCAAACATTTTTTCAGTATTTCATTTACATTTTCTTCCTTAAGATGTCAACATGATCATTTCATAGCACCCCCGTCCTTCTCTATGGTGGCAGGGTCAGACAGCAGTGTACATATATTCGGGCCAGATAACAAAATGTTAAAGCTGCAGTGACAAAATAACAATATACATGTGTAATTGTTATCTTAGCAAGACTAAAAAGATATTGACACGATAGTGAGCATTTTCTCAATTTTCAGTCCATTTCGTGCAAAAAATTTAACAATTTTAAATAGAGAATTCACAAATAAATTCAGGGGTATGGTGTGTTGTGTGTGACGTTAAATAAATACCAGCAGAGCTTTAAAAAGCTATGTTGTCAGAAAATGAAGCTAATCAATAAACAAAAAAGGACAATGTCAAAACTAGAAAGGCATTATGGTTTATTGTTGTATGTATTAAAAAGGTTATGAAAATATGTCGAGCAGACGTTCGTGTGAGGAGAAACCAGAGTGGCTTCAGGTGAAGTTGTTCTGTTTTTTTTTTTACTCTTTTGAACAGCACTGCTGCAAAGTTACAGAAAAAAAGAAGCAATTTTACACATTGGGCTAGCATTAAGTTAACCTGCTGAAGAGATTACATTTTAGGCCACATCGTCAGCTTTCAATTCCTCTTTTATTGTCTAAGTTTAGGAGAACATTGTTCTTAGGCAAATGTCATACTGATTGCACTAGTTTCATTCTTAACACAGCTGATTTGTTTATATCCATATCTGGTGCAGTCCCTAAGGTTTAAAGCTGACATTTTCCAAACAGGGCTAATGATTCATGTCTCATTTCTTGCTGGTCTAAAATTTGTAATTCGTTTAGAAGTTCAAAGTTCATCAACCTTTTGTAGAAGTAAACATAAATGTGGTACATATGCACAGCCTCTTGCCTGACATATGTTTGACAAAATAAAACACGCAAATACCTGCTTAGTGGCAGCAAGTTTCTTCTGCAGATGTTCAATGGTCTCTTCTGCCACTCGGATCTTTCGGAGAGCATCTTCATCAGCCAGCTTCTTGCTTTCCTTCCTCTCCCTCTCCTCCAGCTCTCTCACTCGCATCCTCAACTCATCCACCTGGGCAGTTCGAGATAGGGGTTGGCATTGTATTTAACTTGCATTTCAGTTGAAATATTTTGTTATTAGAAGCTAACGAAGAGCTTTTTGTTACATGCAAAAAAGGAAATGTGCAAAAATAGGACGGAAGGAGAACACACCAAAGAACAAACCTCAGCTTTAGATTTGCGCTCAGCTGCCATGAGCTGCACCTTGTCCCTCTGCTCCTTTGGCGCCGACTTATACATGTCCAACAAGAGCTTCATCTCTTTCTGGGACTCCTGGGCTTTCCTGATGGGTTAAAGAAGACAAAGCCATTACATTAACATTGGCAATCCCATCAGTCTGTAGCTGAGTGCTTCACAGCCTGCAGAAATTTGCTTCAAGACATTTTTGCCGGTAAAACAGAGAAAACAATACAATAAACCATCTATTAACAACGTTTCTGTGTAGGTGGTAATGCATCACTGGCCTCTAAAATACGAAATTTTGAATCATGTGCGGAACAATATTTTACAGCAAATGTGTGATTATGGCCACATATATTGTTATTATAAATGATAGTGGACTGGGGGGGGTGTACTTGAGTTCTACTCTGAGCATCTTCAGGGTGTCCGAGTCCTTCCTCTTCAGCTCATCGCTACGCTGCCGCTCTCTCTCACGCTCCCTCTCTCGTTCTCGCTCAGCCTCCCTCTCCCTCTCTCGTGCCCGCTGTCTCTCCAGTTCCTTCCTCCTCTCCTCCTCCTCCTCCTGGTCCTCATCCTCCTCTTTCTTTACGTCAATGCTGTCACTCGTCGTCTCCTCTAGAATCAGAACCCCTGTGTCGCCACTCTGACAACGCAACTGTCGATAAAGCAAAACAATATTTATGGATAATTATATTTTACTGATATTGATAAATAAAGTGACATTAGTTAGAGGAAATGTATCACTACTAATGTTTCAGTCCGTAAAATCACGTCATGTACCTTGTTGATCTCCATCTGCGTTTCACGCAACTTCCTCTTATAGCGCTGCACATCACCTTTCAACTGCAGGTTGTGGTTCTGAAGGCTGCTGATTAAGTGTCGCATCTCCCTGTTGATTGGTCCTGAGAGAACAGAGACAAAGGATGAGACAGAAATACTGCAAATGATGAACTCAGCTGCATGCTGCACAAAATTGGCATCATGATACAAATGGTATACTATGCATTGTTCCTACAATGACAGTTAAAATGATGATCAGTGTGTTGATTAATAGTAACCTCAACTATCATCCTTAAATTACAGCAATTTACAATATCGACTTTGTAGTGCATTAAACACAATCCATCTCTAAATAGAGGTATAGATTTAAAATACGGTATATAATGATGCACCACACTGACATGATTTCCCTTCCCTTTTGATAGATGTGAGGTACCTGCTTGCTCATTGGCTGCCAGGTTCTGCTCAAACTCGATACGCAGCATCTCGTACTCTTTGCGCACCTGGGCCAGGGTATCCTCCAGCTGGATGACCTCGGTTCGCAGCTTCTTCTGAAGGGATAGCTCATCACTCTGGAGAGTTAAAAACAGTAAGACGATGTTGCCCACATTACATATAACAGTGGTAATAATACACACTTCCAGGTTTAAGTTGCTAGGACAAAATAAAAACAGTTAAAACAAATTTTTTTTTTTTTTCACTAGCATTCACTTACATTTTCTCTGATGAAATTTATTTTTTACTTTTATTTTGAGATGAACTTTGAGTTATGAAATGTACCTCCATGTGCTCAATCTGTCGTAGATGGGCGTTCTTGGCAGTGAGCAGGAGGGCCCGTGCCTCATCCAGCTGGGTTTTCACCCCGAGAGACTCGTTGTACAGCAGGGAGAATTGGGATTGCAGACATTTGTACTCTAGAGTCTCCTTCACAACCTCTTCTGGAATATTCCGCAAATCCATCTGATTAGGAAATGACAGCGAAGGAAGGGTGAGCATCGGAAGCCTGTTACCACTCTACACAAACCATAATCAGCCACATATTTTAAAAAAATTACGTGTCTCAGGAACATGAAATGGTGTCTTGACAACCAGGTGCAGTGTTACCAATGCTTCTAATCTAACAACCAGAGATTATATCTTTACCTTGAGCTTCTCGCTCTCCCTCACAGCCTCCTGGAGCTCCACCTGCAGTTTCTCCAACTCTGCCATGCGGCTATTAGCCAACTCCTGGTTGTGCTCCAACTCTGCATTGAGACTCTCGAACTAAGATCAAAACAAAGACAATGTGTTTTGCTAATACAAACTGGCATCTGAGATATGAAGTCAGTTACGTGCAAAGAAAAGGATATATGTCACACACAATTCAATGCAATTTTTTCCTATGAATGCTCACTTTCTGAATGTTCAGTGTAATCTGGCCTCCAGGTAGTCCACCTGAGCTGCCAGTGCTGCTGTATCCAGACTTTAGCTGCAGACAGCAAACACAGAACATAGGTAAAACAACAACATAAAAACACACATCACACCTACACACGCCCTATGACTCAGACAATGCTTATTTTCTTCAGATTCAGATAACTGATGCAAATATCATCACTCCATCAATGCACACATCAACAGCGGGACGTGCATCAATAAGAGCAGCTGGCTTGACACGCATTGATGCTTAGAGACTCATTGTCAACCCATGTATACGAGAGCAACAGCATGGACTGATAAAAAGCCCACACACAGAAGAGGCACATAATACAATTTCATACAAACACACCTGCTCCATGGCCTCTGCCAGGTGTTTGTTGAGCTTTTGTTCCCTATTGCGGAGTTTTTCAATGTCCCACTGCAGGTCCTCCACCGTCGTCTCCATCTCAGACACCTTGGTCTCAGAGCTGGTCACCTTGTCCACTAACTCATTGTACTGCAATAAGGGCAAAGACATGACAACAGCTGTGTCATCAGTGACTAGTATACACCAAAAGCACATACAGACGTAGTCATTTTACAATTTTCTTACTCCCAACTATTTCTGACTCTCATACCCACACACAAGCACAAAGATTCACCATACACTGATGACACACACAAACAGCGCCAAGGACACTGTACCTCCATGGACATCTTGTGGTGTCGGCCCTGCAGGAGAGTTGCCAGGTCTCTCAGCCGACTGTTCTCCTCCAGCAGCGTGTGGTTCACATTGACAATGTCAGACTGGCTATCGTCTTCATGTGCTGCCAATGAAGATCAAGACAGTTGTGCTAAATTAGAGTGGAGCTAATGAGTGTCAAAAAAAATCCTGCTCACATTTATTTGCCAGAAACTCAATAACAACAGGCAATTAGTTTTAATGTAGGTCATAAAATGTACTGCAGGTGTTCCTCTTTCTTATTTGTATGTTTGTGTGTCAATGGCTTATCATACATCAATGTGTTAGTAAAACATCTCCACAGTTACCTGCAGCCTGGACCTGCTTGCACATGTTGTCAATGCGGCTGTGCAGCCTGTCAAAGACGCAGACCAAGCAGGCAATGGCTTCCTTGCTGAACTGCATGCGGTCCTGGAGGTGCAGGGTTAGTTCCTCCTCGCTGCTGTGTCCCAGCGTGGCTAGGAAACCCTTGGCATTCTCACTTAGGGGAGGAGGGGGTGGCAACGCGTCTGACCATTGGAGGAGGTAGTTATGTATGAGGTTGGTTAAAATCAGCAGAGCAGGTAATAATACGATCAAAGCATTAAACCTCAAACTTTAGCTAAAAAAATGTTAACAGTGTGTGCCCTCATTAAAACGTAAATATTGGAAAGTTACGTTTGAGTTGTTACAGCCAAATACTGAGAGTTTAGGCATGTTGAGATTGAGCATTTTGCAAATTCTCACGACATTTAAAACAAGCAGTAAATTATGAGGCAAATATGGACAGAGGTTAGCATTGATTTACAATAGCCTGAAATTTTACATGCTTTTTGCAAGAAGAGTCTACCAAAACATAAAAGGGAAGCTAAAACAGTTGGCCTCGTTACACCTCCAACATTTTTTCACTTGTCTTTAAAGATACTTTCAGATTTAATAATATAGTTCCTGCTCTGCCTTTTCCTTCATCTTCACAACAGGTGTTTTCACTTTGAGTGAATACACATCTAATTACCTTAATCAAACCATGACTCTATTAGATGTTTTTATTATCTCTTTCATTTACATCTTGCGTAGAAGCAGTGTTTTTACAAAACAGTAGCAACATAAAAGAAAGACAGGGTTTTAAGCTGAATACAGGTAAATATTTTCACCCAAATTCTATTAATATAAAATAGAATATAATTAAAGATTATATGGTCAGATTATAGCAGTTCATAAATGCAGTCAGTGATGGGAGTTTCCATTGATCAGCTTGGTCAAGAAAAACTCTGCTTACCTGTCATTGAGTCCTGTGGTGGCTCTTTGGGCATCAACAACTCTGACCCAGTGGGAGGAGGGGGCTGCTGCAGCTCCTCCTGACACTCCTCCTGCTGCTGCTCTCCCTGCTCCCCCTCATTCTGGGCCTCTGGGAGTGGCGGTGGAGGCACGGCAGATGTTGGTGAGGCCAGAATGACGCCATCTTCCTCCATTGGTGTGGGGTCAGGGAGAGGCGCCGAGGGTGGGGCAGGTGTAGATGTCATTGGAGCTACTGGCTCAATACGTTTGCGTAGAACGTGCACATTCTCTTCCAACTGCAAATCAGAAACACAGAAAAGGAATTAAAGAAGTGTTAATCCTCTGGAAAAAGCACTGGTGTATTTATTTGTACAACAAACATCATATAGTGCCATTCCAAAAACCGAGTCCTACGATTTGTAAGATCTTTTGACTACCATGACAATGGTACTTCCACAGTGCAAAACACTGCACTGTGTGCAATCTGGCTATACAATACATAGATAATTAGATAAAAACAAGGTAATCTAATGTGCAGAAGTACCTGTGACCAGTAGCGGTTAACAATCAGTAGGGTGGTGTCATCAGTGGCTTGTCGCTTCTCCAGCTTCTCGATTTTCTCTCGTAACTCATCCTCCATCGTTTGTCTCTGCTCCAAGCGCTCACACAGCTTCTTATTCTTGAACTGGAGGACCTTCATGTCCATTTCCTCCTGCACAGGTCAAATACAGACACCAAGGTAAGGAATATCATTCACATTATGAATGTTAACATCTAGCTACAATATGTACGTAATATTGGTGGAAGTATTAGTAAATTAGTAAAAATGTGGTGACTTGTGGGAGTAAACACCAAATGACTGACCGTAGACGAGACTCCAGCTATGCGTATGGGCTCAATGAGAGTGGTGGTGGTCTTCTCCTCTTTTTTGCTTTTCTTCTCAGGTGGGCCAGGGGGGCTGTCCCCTCCTGAGGGACGTTTTCCTCCCCCAGCACCTGACATCGTTCCTTCCCCTGCAAGGGATCAAACATGACATGTCATCTTTGCGTTAGTACAGCTTTCAGAAACTACGGATTACTTTGCGAATGGAACTCATTCATTTGCTGTCAGCTAGCGACGGCATTTAGCTCAGGGCCACTGATTCTAACTGGCTCATTTACTGCTCTTCTGGTGTTCATATAAAACTATGTGTTCCTGGGCGGTTATGTTGACTGTTATACTTTAAGCCAGTGCCTGAGAAGCTACCGACTTTTTTTAATTGGAATTTCTGCTAAGATTAACAAACATTAGCGAACTTGCTAACGCTAGCTATGCTAATGCTAACGTAAATTCGGCAAGACTTGTTTAGCTTAACGGCGCTCTTTGTCCAGCGTTTTTAACGACTTGTGGTCCGCATGTTTATTCACTAATAATCACTAAACGCGTAGAATACTCCGTAAACAAACTCTACATGCACATACATTTATAAACCGTTTCCTGACAAATATTAACATTACAAACCTGCACAAGGAGCGACTGAAAATGTAACTCAGTGCATCCACAGAAGCTACAGGAAATGACAACAATGTACTTCCGCAGAGTAAGTTCGTCCCAATTTGATTAAAATCAAGAAATGATACAAACCATCGTCAGATTAATTAAATTAGTGTGGTATCTTGTCTTAAAATGTAGCTAATTTGACTTATGTCTAATGCCTCTAATAAAACCCTGAGAATAAAAAAAAGTATTTTTTTTAAATCCACCATGCGTAACCTTCACACCCCGGCCTCACGGGGGCAGTAGTGCCGCACTCTGCAACCACAGACTACGAGCTGTTTCGACGAACGTGACTAGAATGTAAACAGTGCTCAGGTGCTAGCTAACTGTTGTCAACGTTATCGGTAGCTATATCGCCGAATCGCACACAGTTATGGCTTCACGATAAATTCCCCGAGCTGAGGTGGCACTATTATATTGAGTTCTTATTCGGCGTCTCCCTCGTCCTCTTGTCGTTTGATTGCATACATGGTGAGTCGCTTCCTTTTACGGTCAGTGAACCCTGTTGCTTCAGCAAGGCCAAATTGAAGACACAGCTAGCTAATTGTCATGATAGATCAAGGGCACATGTCTAAATAACAGTAGAGAGGAGCGAGATGTTGATGTAGCAAGCAAACCCCAAGAAAGGCCCACTCACTAGAATTTAACTGAAGACAAAACACAGCGCTTCCTTGTCAGGAGGTAGGTCAGTAGTTCCTGCTACAAATCGTGCAACACTGTTGCAACGTGAGTCATGTGACTGACAGTTTGTTGGTATTGTAGATTCATGTGCTATCACCATGACCAAAGACATTGTTGTTGGAGATGAATTACCAGACTGGGTGGGGGCCAAGGAGTTTTACCAGAAATATGACCCAAAAGAGGTGATAGGCAGGTGAGTCCAGCAATATAACCTGAAATGTACTCTTCAGTTTTCTATGGGGATGACAAAACAACCCATGCTTTGCTCTGTATCTCAGGGGTGTGAGCAGTGTGGTGCGCAGATGTGTGCACAGACACACGACTCAGGAGCTGGCAGTGAAGATCATTGAGATCACAGCGGAGAAGATGACAGCACAGCAGCTGGAGGAGGTGAAAACCTCCACGCTGAAGGAGATCCAAGTCCTCAACATGGTGAAGGGACACTCCTCAATCAGTATGTTGGAATCCTGCACTTTTGGAACGCAAGACACTTTTTAATTTTTCATCTCTTGCATATTCAAAAGTGTTGAAACACTTTTATGTTTTGTTGATTTCCTTTAGTTACTCTGATTGATTCCTATGAGTCCACAACCTTCATATTTTTGGTGTTTGACCTGTGAGTATTTCAACAAATTTCTAAAATGCAATGCTCTTAATTCCTCACTAAAATGTGAATGTTGATATTCGCAAAATCATTGTAGGATGGTATCAATGTCTTGTTTCCATTCACAGCATGAGGCGAGGAGAGCTGTTTGACTACCTCACAGAAAAAGTTACCTTGAGTGAGAAGGAAACCAGGTGAGCATCAGCACATCCGATCAGCTATTTTAATCAGGCATCATTTTGAGTCTTGGTATGGCCGATATCGCTCTCTGTACCGGAACAAAACTTAAGTTGTTCCTTAGTAAAGGTTCACAACTGTGTTTCTGCATGTTTTAGTCTCTAATTTTTATTAAAATTAAGAACAGAAAGATTTACGTTTCTGCTGAACATTTTCCTAAATATACTGTGAGTTTATTGTGCAATGTGCTTTTCAAGCTCAATTTATTTTCCGTTCATATTAGTGCCGTATGAAAACCAACTTTTAGAGTCTTTACAAACAACACTTTAAACCAACTTCACGCTGAAGACACTGTGATGTTCTCTGTTCTCATGGTATTGAAAAGAAATTAAACCAATGGCTGCCTGGAAATGAGACATGTAAAAGAACAATGCATTTTGTAAAACCCACTGCGCTGCAGGAGTATGATGCGAGCGCTGCTGGAGGCCGTGCAGTACCTGCACTCCCTCAACATCATCCACCGGGACTTAAAGCCTGAGAACATTCTCCTAGATGATCAGGGACACATCAAACTGTCCGACTTCGGTTTCTCAGTGCAGCTACAGCCTGGAGAGAAACTTAGAGGTACAGGAGTATAAAATGAAACGGATGACTGAATCTCTCAATGATAGTGATCTGTTTAGATATGTAAATCATTTGTATAGACAGAGGTTAAAATGTTTTCTCTTTTGTTCTAATTAGAGCTTTGTGGGACACCTGGTTATTTAGCTCCTGAAATACTGAAATGTTCGATGGATGAAATGCACACAGGCTATGGCAAAGAGGTCGATCTGTAAGTTTTTCCTTTTGTCAGTAACATTTATATCAGTATGCATCGTCCTGAATTCTATCTCTTAATTCTTGCTCACTTGTTTTGATGCATGTGTTGGAAAGCTGGGCGTGCGGCGTGATCCTTTACACCTTGCTGGCCGGCTCGCCACCATTCTGGCATCGCAAGCAGATGCTGATGCTGAGGATGGTCATGGAGGGTCGCTATCAGTTCAGCTTCCCGGAGTGGGATGACAGGTCTGACACTGTGAAGGACCTGGTAAGAGTTTGAATTTAAATGATATCATGTTAGTAGCGTTCATAATATTCTCTATATTCAATACAACACAACAGTTCTTTAGTTGAAAGAGAATGTGATTTTTCTTTATGACAAAAAACAAAACTCATAAAGCTATTTACAATGGTTTTGCTTGTGCTACTCAGATATCCAGGCTCCTGGTGGTGGACCCAGCTGTCCGTCTCACTGCTGAGCAAGCATTAGCACATCCCTTCTTCAGTGTGTACCAGAAGGAGGAAGTGCGGCTCTTCAGTCCAAGAAAGACATTTCGGGCGAGTCACATTGTTGACTTGGAATTTTACTTAATTTTTTTTATGGCAGCTGATTTAAAATGTTATGCCTTAAAATAAGAATGGGTGTTCAGCAGAACGCTATGTAGCTCGCATCCTCTACATTCTCATCTGCTTTCCTGTTTTGCCTCCTCAGGTGTTGATCGTCAGTGTCCTGGCCTGCATCAGGATGTACAGCCGTTACCGCAGGGCTCGGCCGTTGACTCGGGAGGTGCTGGCCAGAGATCCTTACTCCCTGCGTGGTGTCCGCAAACTCATCGATGGCTGTGCCTTCCGTATCTACGGGCACTGGGTGAAGAAAGGGGAGCAACAGAACCGAGCCGCCCTCTTTCAGAACACATCTAAGATCATGCTTCTGGGCCTGGAGGACTTTGAAGCGTAAAAGGTCAATCTCATTCCAAAGCAAGTTTATTTCAATGTAACATTTGCTTGTACTGTCATATCAGTAATGCCACATTACTGTTTAATTTTAAGATGATGGGATGTTTGTGGGCCTTAATCCACACCATGCTTCTGCAAGTTAAAGCTTAGCCTGCACAACTTAATGTTCCTTATCTGCCCTTTGATCCAATATTGTGGCTGTTTGAAACTCTTGTCAGGTTATCATGTTTGAGGTAGAGGAAACATTGCACAATCCTGTTAAAACACATTTTGGTACATTAAGTATATTTATGATTTTACCTTATAACTGAGGAGGTTTTGTTTTTAAGTCCTGGGTGCAGCCCAGTGCATATTAAAACACTGTGATGAATAATTTAATAGTTTACACATATTGTAACAAGACTAAGATTTACAGATGTTCCAGTGTTACAAAACAGTAGCTGATACATTCAGAGTGTTTTTGCTGGATAATGTTGTAGCTGTCATGCATGCACATTCCTCAGTAGGAAACCCACTTACACTAACTGTGAAGAACATTTGTGACTGTATTTCCTAACCAACACCATTCCCTACTCAGTTCATTCTTCAGTTTCATAAGTGGCACTTTTCCTGAACGTGCCTGCTTGAGAAATGTACAGTGACTGTACAAATGCAGATATACATTGTACTGTATATGAGGAAAAAAATCTGTTGACAATAAAACAAATGTTGCAGTTTGAATTGAGTTTTATTTTGTGTGAGTGCTTATTCGAACATCAGCATACTGGCTGTTTGAGTGGAAAAGCTAAAAGAAGCATTCATCATCCATTATTTTTTGTCCTTGTGGTTGAGCTGTGGAGAATCTAGCACGCTGTTGCACTGATCTGCAATTTCTTTAATTCGCTGATCTAGTTGTCCAGACGCATGCTTCATCTGCTCTTTGACCTCTTTCTCTATAAGTGCCTTCAGGTCTGAGTTTGAACCTGAAAGTGAGGAAATAAAGCAGTGAAAATACACCATTTGGGGAGCATTTGACTTTCTGCACAGTCCCTTTTATGATTAGTGATCCTACCAAGTGTGGCTCCCTCTGGCTCTCTGCCGGATGTTTCCTGTGATTGAGGAGAGCTGTCTGTCTTTGGTACTGCTTCTGTATCTTTTTCCATCAAATTTTCAACATCTGCTGCAAGAAAAGTACTGAAAGGTATTAATAAATCTGGCCCAAGATCCTCTGAAATATCATGAATATTCTATTGTTTATGTAACACCATAAAATTGAACATATTTTTAAGTGCACTGAGGTTGAAGACATTTTTGTATTTGTGGGTCCTTGAAAATGAGACGTCCGTCAATTTAAAGCATTGAAATTACAAGGATGTCAAACATACTTTTTCACATTAAGTGAAGGTATAATGTCCATAAATATTTGTTTCCCCCTTTCTTACACTGCTAATTTACGGTTTCAGAATGTTCACTTGCGTTTGTCAACCTGTCTCTTATTCAGTCCCAGGTTGCATGATAAAAGTTTTGAAAATGTTTTCCATGCTACCAAGAACGTTTGTGCAACTAAAACTGCAATTATTACCTGGAGCACAAGAGTCCTCCATGGCAGGTTCATCTTGGTCTGGGATCCCAGAGTAAGTCAAAGACAAATCAAGTTTTACCTGTGGAAAAGAAATATACTTATTCTCTCCAGATATATTTTCACAGGAAAACACCAACATTTAAGTATATTAAAAATGAATGATAGAACTTGCTTAAGACAATGTGCAGAATAACAAACTTCCTATTCTTACCTGTGGAGTGAAGATATATTTGTAGAGTTTGTAGTGTCTCAGATAGCTGTTATGGATGTACTCTAAGGCACATTTTGCCTCCTCAGAGCTGAAGAGGTTGATACTGAAGGGCGGTCGCTGTAGTAGAGAAACGCAGAGAAACATTACAGTCATGAAAATGTATGGGTGTTAAAATTATATTGTGAGCAAGAAAGACTATTCTAATTGTTTTACAGACCCTGACTGAGTGACAGAGAAGTAGCTCCTTGCTGTATTTGAAACACTGTTCTATGTTGTTGAGTGGAGTTTCTGCAAGAAAGCAGTTTCAAGCACATGCTGCATAAAGTCACGGAACATTTAATGAATTATTATAAATGATGCAAGTCACATAACCTCAAGTCTTGGTTCCAATAATTATTTTATTTTCTGGAGACCTGAGATTTGACTTATGATAGATATGGACTAAAATTCAATATAGACTATACAGCATATACTGTATTTTGTCTTATTATCTCAATTTTAAATTGATTTTGGACTTGGCAGATAATATGAGCATGTACTGTTGTACTCTGTCAGCTGTCACATAAATGTAGCTCATACTTCGAACTACGCAGCAGTGATAATAATAATAACCTGCGTTAGCCTGGTGGACTGACTTGATGATGGACAAGAGAGCAGAAGTTTGTTCCTTTTTGAAGCTGCGCTCTCTGCAAAAAAGCACAGTCTGCACATACATTTCCAGCAGGACTCCTCTTTTTGGTTCTGGGAGGTCAACTCCAAACACACTGCATAAAGCACTGTCACAGGAGAGAGGAAGTGTGACAGCAAAACATGTCAGTCCTGTGTGTGTGATCAGTGTAGATAGTATGTGTTTCTGGTCATAAACACGGGCAGAAACCTCTCCATATCCGAAATGTACGTCAACTTGTCAATCTCCTCCATGTCATGGTAGCTTACATCTGTCCTGAAAACACCCAGGGATTGGATTCAGAGTTAGACGTGACATTTAGTCAGTAAAATGAACATAATCTGGATTGTAGACACAGCTCTCACCATAGCATCACTTTAGCTTTCAGGGCCTGTGGGACCTACAGAATAAGAGACTGTTTGTTTCATAGATGCAACTACAAGGCAATACTTACAGAATGGTTGTATCCAGCGTTAGCTATCATATGAATATTTATATTTTAATTATATGACTAAACAAGCAGGCAGAAACGTGAACCCAACATCTAACTAGCTATTGTTAATCAAACTAAACGTGTAGAGCCTACCTTTATTTTCTCATCCATGTTTTATTTCTTTAGCCGAATTATAAATTGAGCAAACTGCGGAAGTTAACAGCTGAAAAACACAAGAGTGATTCATTTCATTTGATTCTGTCATAACAACAACATGACGCATGGTGTCCAAATGCAGTTTTCAGTTTAAAGATAAAAGTTAGTTGTTGTCATTTCCGGTTTGGTTACCTCGTTGTATCCTAGCAACATCAACACCCCTTTTTTCTTGTTCCGGTTTAGCGCGTCGTCGTAGAAGGATCATGTACGACTAACGAAATTGAATATATATCTAACGTTGAGGTTAAAATAAATAATTTATTCTAAACTGAATCATAAACTATATGACTATAGATACAGGAACAACCTAATATATATATATATACTATCTATCTATTAACCCTGATAAAGCTACTACTATATCACCAATAGCCTATTAGTATCCAGACTGTACCACTACATTAACTACTACCACTAGTACTAGTACTATTACTACTACAACATTAAAGCCACGGGACAAAAAGCACTGTAAGTAAAGTGCCCTTCACTTGCACGACAGAACACCATATGCAACCAGGCGCGGCTGCGAGCCAAAGTCCTACCTGCACACAAGCATCAGTGCAGAAAAACGGTATGAAAATAGCGCAGCCGCAGCCTCTCTGCCGCCGAGTGGCTGACAAAAGCGACATGAACGATGTGCGTTTCTGATAAAAGACTCGGGGCCGCTGGTTGGTTACTGTCACGGCTCTCCGTCGCTGCTGCGTGGTAGCTGTAACCATGGCAACGAGATAACACCCCCCCCTCCCTCCCTGTTTTTGTTTATGTTCCGCGGGACGGCTCGGTCCGTTTAAAGGCACCGCGCGGAACGTTGTGTGACGGCAGCCCGGCGGGGCGGGGTCGCGGGGAGCCTCGGACACCTCGGGCCGTTTTGCGGTGACTGCCGGCTTCCGCGTTTTGACTGTTTACGCCTGGATAAGTGATGCAGGCTGCTGACTTGCAGCAATTGGATTGCCAAGAGCAGGGTGCCACGTTTCAGCTGTAACATTAGGCCCCATCATCTCCATAATGCAGTTCGTCTTGCCCCCCTTGAGACTGCACGTCCATACTGACTGAGCCCTGCAGTGCAGTTTAAGAACATTATCCCCTTTTAATCCACTTTGCCTTCTGCTGCATGCAGGTGGACAGACTGTCACATGGAGCAGGGTGGCACAATCCAACACCCGCTTCAATGTTTAATTGCTCTTTTATTTTGGAAACTGAACCATTTCTCAGGCTGAACTTTGATGCTGGATTTCATCTGTTGTTTTTAAGTATCCTTAATTTATCTACTGACTACTTTGTAATTAGCAGCGAGTCTTTAGTCAGACATGGAGGACCCTGATATCCGACAACAGAAGCTGGACAACCAGGTAAAGAAACAAGGATTAAGATATGCCAAGATATGTTTTGGTTTATTTCAAACTGGTACAAGACTTATAATGCGCCTCAAATAACTAACAAATGAAATGTTACTTTTAAGCTGACAGAGTGGACTTTTAGCTTCGTTTCTTTATCAAAACCATATATGTAGGATACATATAATTATAATAGTCCAGTGGTGCACAAAACTGTATCGTATTCCTTGTTTGATTAGGTAACAAGTGGTTAATACTAAGGCAGAGCTTTGCAAAGAAATAAAGCTTTCTTGAGTCTCCTGAGGTCATGGCTACATGTGTCAGAACCACCTGCTGTTTGGAGCTACTGCTCAACTTGAAGTCACAGACTTGTTTATGTTGTACAGTATGTGAGCTACTGGCTTATATTCACTAAGTAAACACCTTATACCAGAAAGATCATCAGTACTAATAGTAGCGGTAGTAATCTAACATTACAAATCCTAAATGAATACTAATAGTAGCAGTATTAGTATTAAACAGTAACAATGATGCATGGGCACCTGCATTTAAAATCTTCCATCCAGAATCAGTAGTTCCATCATCACGTGCTGGCAATAATTACAATGGACAATCGCTATCTAGAATTTAAGCAAATACTACAACCAGTAGAAGTCATATTACAAATAATTATCTAAATTATCCCAGGTAACGTACGAAAATGTTATCTGGTTCCTTTTTTAATTTATTAATGGAGTTTAATGTTATAATTCTGACAAAAGAACATAATACTTGTGGTATTTAGCCTATGTGCAGTTGAGTTTCATTGCCATCATTCAATTAAATTCAGTTTTATTTATATAGCGCATATAACAAAGTTATCTCATAGCACTTGTTCATATAGAGCAGTTCTAGAACAACACTATATATGTATATATATATATATATACATATATATATATATACTCAACAATTCCCACCATGAGGAAGCACTAGGCAACAGTGGCAAGGAAAAACTATTTTAACAGGCAGAAAGCTCGAGCAGAATCAGACTCTGGGTGGGCAGTCATCTGCCTCGACCGGTTGGGTTGAGAGAGAGATAAGGTGGGGTAGAGTGAGAGAATGGGAGCAGGAGGAAAGAGAACACACACCAACACAGTACAGTTCCAGATGCAAAGCAATGATAGTTACAATGGTACTGATGTTGACAGTAACAAAGATAATAGTAGCAGCAATACAACAACAGTAATAATATTACTAACAAGAGCAGTAACAGTAGTACCAGCAGTGGCTGCCGAGCAAAAGCAAGGGGGCAGCAGGTGGTCCGCATCTACAGATCCAGACTCCACAGATCCGGAAGCAGAAACACTCGCAGACAGCAGCAGAAGGAGAGAGAGAGACAGAGACAGAGAGAGGGAGGGAGAGGGGTGAGAAAGGGATGCAGTTGAGTTAGTAACAAGCATTAATGGGTATTAATGGTCATTAAAGAGTGTGTGTAGATGGAGAGAGAGAGGAGGAGAGAGGAGCTCAGTGCATCATGGGAAGTCTACCAGCATTCTAGGCCTATAGCAGCATAACTAAGGGCTGGCTCAGCGCTCACCCGAGCCAGCCCTGCTATAAGCTTTATGAAAGAGGAAAGTCTTAAGCCTATTCTTAAATTTGAAGAGGGTCTGTATCCCCTACACAGACTGGGAGCTGGCTCCCCAGGAGAGGAGCTTGATATCTGAGGGCTCTGGCTCCCGTTCTATTTTAGAGACTCTAGGAACCACAAGAAGCCCTGCACTCAGGGAGCGCAGTGCTCTAGTGGGGTAATAGAGTACCATGAGCTCTTTAAGATATGGTGATCAGAGAAAGTGTTTAGACAGGGGCAGGGATGTAGATATTAAGTCTATTGTCTGTTCCGCAGCAGGAAGGTGGCGGTAATGCACCTGGATGCCAACCGCCGTAAAACTAGAAGAAGAAGAAGAAGATATAATGGTGTCTGACCATTAAGGGCTTTGTAGGTGAGGAGAAGGTGTCATTCGCAGGGAGCCTGCAGCACGATCAACAAGATGATCAATTTGGGAGGGACTAAAGTTAGCATAGGAGTCCTCTGTTATATTGAGATAAGCCACTGAATTAAATGCAGATGAAATCACCTCCTTGAATTTAGCTACAGCACTTTCAGATAGACATCTAGTGTAGGAATGTTTGTCTAATGGCGTGTAGTCCAATAATAGGAATTCAAAAGTTATTAAATAATGGTCGAAAAAAAAAGGATTCTGTGGAAACACTATTAAATGTTCAATTTCA